>QEPC01013194.1:346732-357904 GCA_003113815.1 Sphenodon punctatus | reverse complement strand
CCCCCCCTTCCACCCGCGCAGCCTGGACTCGGGGAGGTTTTTTTTAAAAAAAACATTTTTGCTGGGGCAGTTTTTTTTACATTGCAGCCATTTTTAAATGGCTGCAATGCAAGAAAAATCCGGTACCCAGTCCGGATTACCGGGTCGAATCCGATAATGCCGGTACGCCCGATACCGGCATTATCGGATACCGGATTCTACCGGTTTCCCACCCCTAGTGAACAGCTTGCTGTGAGGAAAAAAGTAAACTCGGTAGTACACCTATTCCAACTTCCCCCAGACCACCGCTATATAGCAATATACACAGTGGTGCTGTACAACCACTATAGACAGGTAGACAAGCCCCTGCTCAGAGGCTTGAAGCACAAAGAGTGAGGGACCCTCTGGCTACACTAGCTTCAGCGCATTTCCCTGGAATGATATGCGCTTGGCTAGGAGACTTATCTAGGTCGCAGAAGCACCCTGCAAGATAAATCATTGTGTCACACACCACTAGGAGAGGGGGAGGACCACTGCTGATTCTCTAGATAGTCCCTGTGCTGCTTCTGCTGTTGCAGGAGTAGTGACAGATCCAACCCAGGGAAGCAGCAGCCCAAATGGCCAAAAAAAAAAAGAAAACTGTGCAGAGAAGCAGATTGTCTGAATCTCACTATAAAGCTTGCTACAGCTGCAACAGCAAGTACACGTTTGAGTAGGGAGCTGCAATAGCATGTACACATTTGACTCCACCCTATGGAGGGGTCTCAGCCACCATAATCTGCCCTTTCCTGTACCCCAATATGTGCACAGCTGCACGCAGAGGGCTGCCTCACCTCTGCCATTCCCAGCTTAAAAACCATTGATGCATGGTATTAAAAACCAAGTATCGCTTGGTATTTGGTAATACAGTAAATGAAGGTTGGGAACTGTGCATGCATGTTGGGGGTAGTAGAAACAAATTTTTAAGAGGTCATTTGCATTTTGAAGGACTTAAATACAATGTAAGGAACACAGCAGGTGTGAGTATAAAATAACAGGTTTAGTGCCGGATACATACATTTTTTTCTCTCAGTTGTTTAAAATCCATCCCACAGCAGCAGAGTGAGAGACTAGAGCCTTCCATACCTTCCAAATTAACTCCCAAGTACTTTTTGTATCCAATAATATTATTATGGATTTTAGTTTGAACATTTGGGGCGGGAGCTAGACATCCATCTCTTCTGTTTATAAGCTTGTCTGCAGCAGCAGAAGGAAGAGTTTACATTGCATCTTGCTGCTTTCCCAATGCAATTCCCACCCTGCCAGTTCCTAATCTGGTGGGCTGAACAGACAGCCTGTAGTAACTTAAGGATGGCACTGATAAGTGGACTTTCTCATAATAATTCATTATTCAGTGCTATAAGATGGGCCACTGGGAGCTTCAGAGTCTACATTGGCTTCCAGTAGACTACAAGCACAATTCAAGGTTTTGATGTTGACCTGTAAAGCCCTAAACCTCTTGGGTCCTATGTATGACTGTGTCATCTATGTATGGCAAGATGACCCCTGAGATCCCGTCTAACCTTAACATTCCGTAATTGTATAAGTGACAAACGCTTTTGTTTCACTGTAATGATACAGGGGAGGGGAGGGGGATTTCCCAACTACGGTTGCCACCTTTTGCTATTTGACCCTGAGAGTCCCATAGAATTGGGCCCCACATATCTGAAATACTGCTTTTCCTTCCATGCTCCAGCCTCCATTGTGGCCCTTTGGTCGGCCAGGAGCACCCTCTCGCGGGTACTACTGGCCTATTTTGTCCGCACAACAAGGACCCGCAGAAAGGTATTCTTGGTTGCTGCCGTTGTACTTTGGAGCTCCCTTCCCCAGAGATCTGCCAGCGCCTGAGCTTGAGCATATTCTGGAAGCAGTGTAAAACTTCTTTGTTTAGCAGAGCTGTGGGGAGGCGGGGATAGAGGTTGGGGTGAAGGTAGGGATTTTTAGGGGTTTAGTAAAAATATAAAATAGAATTTTAAAATTGTGTTCTGCTTTTGTAAACCGTCCTGAGCCTTGGACTGGGATAGACATTTTAATAAATAAATGTAGGCCAAAATGGGAGTCTCAGGGTCAAATTACAAAAGGTGGCAACCCTACCCCAAACACATGGGGCCCATGAATAAAGCAGAAATAGTAACGTGTGTAACATAAGGTCCTGCAATATAGGCAGCTACAGCAGGGGATGTTACATTTAATTTTTCTAAGAGGCGAGACATTGGTCTGTCAAATATTCCTGTTAGGAACAGGACCCCCGCACCACCATTTCACATGGGACCCCAACTTCCCTGGATCCAGCACTAGGTCCCAGGGGGAGATGGGGCACTAAGATTGCTCTAAGACAGGGGTGGGGAACTTCTGGCCTGTGGTCCTTTTGCTAATGGCTCCAGAGACTCCCCTGTTCCTCCATTCACTCCGCTGCCCCACAGTCTGCTGATGGCCTACCTGCCACTGGATGGCCATGGAGCACTTTTCAACCCAGCTGCCATGCCCCCTTCATAGATGTTATCCCCTATGTTGCTGGACCCACAGACCCCTGCAGGGGTGAGGAGGTTTCCCATCCCTTTTCTGAACCCTGTTGCCAGTTACACACCAAAACATTTTTTAAAAACCCAGACCCAGCTTTAAAAAAAAATCTAGGACCAGGAGTGTCTGGGCTGTAGCAGCTGGGAAAGGGGGGAATTCTGGTGGCAGCAGTGGTACAAGGTTTTTGGAAGCAGCAGGAAATGGGAAGCCATGCCGATCCTCTCTATCCTGCCCCCAGCACTCAGCAGCACAAGCATGCAGCCCGAAGAGACAGGCTGCAGAGGGGGATTCTCAGCAGGGTCAGGGAACACAATGCAATGGCACTAGGGCTCAATAGCCCCCAAGATCACCACTTCTAGGCTTCAGGCTCTATTCCCAGTACGCACACACCTTAAGAGGGGAGCTGCACTTGCACTGCCAGCCCATATGAGATGGGTTGGAGGATACATCACCCTGACCCTGCGGAAGCCGGGACCCGAAGCCAGTAAGGGGCCTTGGCAAAGCAAGCCAGGGCCCATTACCCAGTCCCATGCCACCTCCCGCCCCGCCACAAGTACGGAAAATCAGCTGCTGTTGTGTAGCAGGAGTCCTGTCCCAGGACAGGCAGACTGCCTACCTTGTTGGGTTGGTCGGAGTCGCTGCAAGGTGTGGGGAGGGTCCGTGTAGACGGGTCCCTCTGTTCCCTCTTCTTGTCCCCCAGGGGTGGCACTGGGCCAGCTCTCAAATTCAGTACCGGCAGCACCTGGGCTGGCTGCTATGTCGGTAATGTCCAACTGTCTGCTTTGCCTGTGCCGGGGGGTGGTGGGTGGCTTGCCTTCTCTGCTCCAAGGCACCTCCACCACCGCTGACCGCTCCTCTCTGCAGGCTAAGTCCCACAGGGGCAGTGCCAGTATTAACTATTAGGCAGTTGCTCTCTCTGAGAGACTTCGAATCGCTGCCCGCTGCTTCTGCTTGCCTGCCTCGTGTGCAATGCGCCTGCACATGCTGCTTGTGAAGATCTGCAGAACGCCAATGCAGACGCAGTATGACTTTCCCAATTTCCGCACGGCCTCAGCAGGCAGAGCCAATGCACGACGGCACCAGAAGGCGGGGCTTGAAGTTCAGCCCACACAGGTTGGCGGGGGCCCCGGGGGTGGGGCATGCATCAGCCGGCGGGGGGGCCCAGGAGGACTGGGCAGATATTTTTTTTTATTTTTTTTAAAAAACCCAACTCAGACGGGCGGCCAACTTAGCTACCATAGGGATGGGCCTCCAGCCAAGGTGGTCCCTGGGACAAATGTTCTGGCTGTCCCTATAGTAGCTACGCCCATGCTGTTTCAGAGGCCTACCTGACAAAGTTTCAGTATGATGGTATGCCTGGCTGGTGCGGCCTATATCATCCTCTTCAGTACAAAAGATGGTCTTGTATTCCTGGAGGAGTTTTTATTATTTGGTCCTCCTGAAGACCCAAATCCCTATCTTTAAACCCAAGAACACTAAACAGTTCTTCCACTTTCCAGTGAGGAGGCTTAACAGGACTATTCCATAACGTTTCAATGACAGCTCCACCTCAGAGGTAAATTGTCCCAAGACCTAACTTTTCTCCAGTTGAAGAGATTCAGTTTCCAAGCTCAGTATCCACACTGGTATTTGGCTCCCCTACGTACAAGAGCTTGGCCCACTAACAATCCCTGTTTTCCTCTCAAGTTTAACTGGGGCTCTACCACTGTCTATATAGAATTCGGGACTCTTCTGCCCTTAACCTGTCCATGAATCAGCACCTCTGATCTAGCTGGAATAGTAACAGCTAGGGGAACAATCACTCCTCTTACACCTACTCCCTCAGACCCCCAAAGTAAGAGTACCTGCCTGGGATTTTGCGAGAACACAAACCCACTCTAGTCTATTAAAGTTCCAACTTGTATCAGAAAGTCTGTCCCTGCTAATGTACTCGTGCTGGCATCTCTGCCCACCAGGATTTCCCATGACCATCTACACTGCCCTATTTGAAGAGTGGTAGACCAGACTCCAACTATATCTAATTTTTGCCCATTGGCTACTCTCATAGCATTGGTATAACTCTGGAGGATGTCTCTTTCCTCCAGTAAGTTGCCTACATACATCCTTGTGAATCAGGGATATTTACGCCTCTGAGTCTAATAAAAGCTCACATGGTACTCCCCCCTACTATGCCCTTAAGAGATTCCCTGTCCAACTGCATTGGAGTCAGATTATTATAAGCATTTGTATAGCGCCAGCTGTGTACCTGGCGCTTTACAGAACAATAAGATAGACGCGGTCCCTGCCTGAGGCTTACAATCTAATAGACNAAGCATTTGTATAGCGCCAGCTGTGTACCTGGCGCTTTACAGAACAATAAGATAGACGCGGTCCCTGCCTGAGGCTTACAATCTAATAGACAAGGAGAGGGGACAAAGGGAGAGACAAGGGATCAATAACATTCAAGCGGATGCGAAGTCTCAGGTGCATGTGCTTAGCTTGGTTGCAGTTAGGCAGGAGTCTGCAGGGACGAGAGACAGTAAATATTGAGAGGAAAGTTCTAACAGGTGTCAGGAAAGGCAGTGAGGAAGAGGTGGGTTTTGAGGAGGGATTTGAAGGTGCAGAGGGAGGGGGCAAGATGGATGTAGGCAGGGAGGGAGTTCCAGGCATGGGGGGCAGCAAGGTAAAAGGGACAACGGCGGTTAGGGGAGCAGGGGAGACGAGGGAGAGCGAGGGAGGGGACAGGAGGAGCGAAGAGTGCGTGCAGGAGTGTGTAAGGAGATTAGGGCTGAGAGGTAAGGGGGAGCCAGGTTAAGGGTTTTGTAAGTGAATACCAGGAGTTTGTGAAGAATGTGTTGGGGAAGGGGGAGCCAGTGAAGTGAGGAGAGGAGAGGCTGCACGTGGTCAAAGAGACGGGCTGAGTAGATGACCCTAGCAGCGGAGCTTTGGATGGAGATAAGGGGGGGACAGGTGAGAGCAGGGAGGCCAGCAAGGAGGAGGTTGCGGTAGTCAAGGCGAGAGATGACCATGGCGTGAACAAGGGTTTTGGCTATGGAGACAGAGAGAAAGGGGCAATGTTATGGAGGGCAAAGCGACAGTTATGGTACAACAGGACTTGGCAACAGAGTCGATGTAAGGTTTAAAGGAAAGGTGAGTGTCGAAGACGAAGCCCAAGCTACGGGCTTAGGGAACGGGACGGATGGTGACTCCATCGATAAGGATGGACAGGGAAGAGGGAGAGGAAGGGAAGGGAGGAAAGATAAGGAATTCAGTCTTAGCCATGTTGAGCTTGAGCTGATGTTGGGACATCCAGGCGGTGATATCAGAGAGAGTTGATGAGGCGAGCTTGGACAGAAGGGGAGAGAGGGGGTGGAGAGAGAGAGTTGAGTATTGTCAGCATAGAGGTGATATTGGAAGCTGTGGGAGGCAATGAGTTTGCCAAGGGACAAATATTGAAATTGAGCCTCTGTCCCCCAGCAAGGATCTGGTCCTCAACTCCTGCTGATCCTAGTTTTCCTCGCTGAGATGGTTAGGGCTACCACAATTCCAGCACAACTTTGGGATGCCCTAAAAAAGTCCTGGTGTGCATTCTGATATCATCCTGGGGATAGTCTCCACTTACTCGTTTTCTGGACCTCAGTCCTGAGCAACTCCCATCTTTTTTTTTCTCAGGGCTCCTGCCCCCTTCCCCCCCCCCCTTTTTCAAATTTTCAGGTGACATCTCCTTGACTTTGTGAACTCTTATCTGGGTATTCCACAGCTCCTTAATGGCTTTGGGATGCCCTAAAAAAGTCCTGGTGTGCATTCTGATATCATCCTGGGGATAGTCTCCACTTACTCGTTTTCTGGACCTCAGTCCTGAGCAACTCCCATCTTTTTTTTTCTCAGGGCTCCTGCCCCCTTCCCCCCCCCCTTTTTCAAATTTTCAGGTGACATCTCCTTGACTTTGTGAACTCTTATCTGGGGATTCCACAGCTCCTTAATGGCTTCCAATTCAGAAGCCAGATTCACAGCATCTCCTAAGGTGTTTGGCTGGTCCGGACACTGCAGCTGGTGCAGATTGCTGCGGCCCGTCTCCTTATGGGGCGGGTCGCAGGGAGCACATGACACCAGTGCTCCGGGCTCTGCATTGGCTGCCTATAAAGCACCAGGCCAGATTCAAGGTGCTGGTTTTAACATTTAAAGCTCTTCATGGCCTGAGCCCTGCTTATCTGCGGGACTGCCTCACTCCCCATGCGACCCTTGAGTTCGTCCATGGGAGCCTTTTTGGAGGTTCCCCGGGCGAGGCGGATAGCCACCGATGTTAGATCTTTTTCGGTGGCCGCCCCTGTGCTGTGGAATTTGTTCCTGGAGGAGGCTCAGTTGGCTCCCACTCTCCTGCTATTTCGGCGTGTATGTAAGACCTGGCTGTTCTGTCAGGCTTTTGGCGAGGGGGGAGGAGGGGTGTCTTTTCCCCACATATTGTATTTTTAAATTAATTGTTTTAAATGTTTTAATTGTTTTATTGATTATTGTTGTTCGCCGCCCCTGGCTGCCCTGTGGGCAGGAGGGGCGGGATATAAATTATAGATAAATTAAATAAGTAAATAAAATAAATAAGGGCCAGGGCCAGGCACTGGAAAGGGGACCCTACATAAAAACTTGCTGAGGGCCACATTTGGCCCCTGGGCCTGAGGTTCCCAGCTCCTGCTGTAAAGCTTTCATACATGAATACTGGTTGAGGAACCTGGGCACCCTGTACTCCACCCCCTACTTCATCTCTGCTAAGAAATGGAGCCTCAACCCAACTGTCTCCTGTTATTGCTAGAATCCTACCACTGCCATCAATTTGTAACGGACCATGGGTTCACCCATAGAATTTATTATGGCGATTCCAGCTATTTAACAGGGAGACACTGGACCAAAACTCAGTGTAACAGTGAACAATTTTTAATATAAAAATAATTGAAATCAATACTTATATTCACTTTTTCTTTGTTTCTGAAATTGATAAAGCTGTGGGCTGACCTTTATGTATCTATTTTATCCTTGAGTGCAATGCTTGTATGGAATTTTGTAAAATTTTTGTTAAGGCCCTTGGCCAACAATAAATATATTACCTACCTACCTATATTAACTTGAGAAGCTTCCCCCATCAAAACTAATATCCAGGTTTGTAATCAGAGTGTGGCTTGACAGTCCTCCCTGAAATGTTGTCGACGATGGCAGTGATGGCGGGGAGCCACTTTGCCCAGCGTCTCAGTCCTTATCCGCAAAGCACGTTGCTGATCACTCTGCCAGCTAGTCTCTTCCACCTGGCTTATGGAGAGGCTACCACTGTCCTTGTACAGGTCCCTCGTGTGATTACAAGGAGCACCCTTCTCAGTCTTGCTGTCTCAGCAGCGATGCCTCCTTTTCTCCCTTTCTCTCTCCGCCCTTCTCCTTTTTCAAAAACCAACCAACATTTCACCCCCACCCCCACCAAGCCACAGCCTGGTCATGCCAGTGCTCCATTCTGAGAGGAGAGGGAAGGGAGAAAAGAGTCAGAAACTCACTCCTGGTAGTGCTGACTAGCTCTGCTACATAGTCATCTGCTCTCTCATTCCACTTGCTTGTGCTAAAGCTGTGCAGTGGACTTCAAAATGGAACTCTGATACTGTTCTTATTTGTTGACTGGAGCTGTTTTACACGAGCAGCACGTTGAAGAATGCGCTTCCTGAAAAGCGGTGAGTTTAGACACACCGGAAGTAGCTGTCCGCCATAGGAATTGTGGCTTGCACGGTCTTTTTGAAGGCGCATTTGGGAAACCTTGGTAAATGTGCCTTCAAAAAGACCTCGCGAGTCGCAATTCCTATGGCGGCCGGCTACTTCTGGTGTGTCTAAATGCACCCCACGTAGCTTTTAAGGAAGCACGTTCTTCAACGCGCTGCTTCCTGCCGCTCGTGTAAAAGCGGCCTAACAGTGCAGACAGTCTAGAGGTTTATCGCTCAGCTGCTTTATTCTGCATGGGCTATATGTGCTCTCTCCTCATCTGCCCTTTGATGTCTAACATGCATAAATAGCCCCAATGCATGGGAGTAGTACAGGAAAATATAAAAGAATGAGATGAAATATACTGCTCCAGTTGCTCCAAAATTTGAAAACAAATGGGGTTTTATTGTTTTCATGAATTTCCCAAAATGTATAGTTATAAACATATGCCCCCAATTAAGTGCATTTTGAAGGCTGAGATATTTGAAACTGACTGAGCCTTAAATACCCGAGCTGGATGTTTAGGCTCCAATTTTTCCCTGCTTGAGAGAAACTGATTGATTAAAAACAAGCATTGCAGATGATTGTACTAAAAGTTCCTAAAGTGATTTATTTATTAGACCAAAATTCTATTTTTTAGAGAGATGGATTTTGTTTTTCTTCTGTTACCAGCAGTATATTGCCTTATCAGTATTGTTAACAAAATGGGAAAGTAGGGGGAAGCATGCTAATGATATCTTAATATATAAAATCGTTATAAATGTCTGTTTTACTCAATTAAAAGGTACTGTTTTTCCTGTAGCAATGTGGTGCTCCATATTAAGAACAAAAACTAAAATTGCTTACCTCATCCTTTAATAAATGGACATTGGTTTGTTCTGATTTGTATTCCAAAAATTTGCACTGATAAAAATATTCCAGGGGGTGGGGTGGAAACTGAATTAGCTTTAGTAACTGGAGGAACAAAGATGTTTGCAGAAATCAGACTGCTTCCCCACATTAAGAAAGGGGAGGGGACTAACATGAGTTTAACTCGCGTGAGTCTGGTCATGTGACCCTCACCCCTATACATCATGGGCATGGGGGTTTTAGCATTATTTTCCCTGTCCCCTGTTAAATTCAACAACGTGAGACAGGGCTTAAAATCCAGCTCTGTCTCACGTTATTCAATTTAATGGGGGAAGGGGAAAATAACGCTAAAACTCCATGCCCACGATGTATTGGCGGGGGGGGGGGGGGAATCACATGACCAGAGTAACGCATGTTAAACTCTTGGTAGTCCCTGCCCCTTTCTTAACATGGGCAAGCAGCCCCACTTGCAGAACATCCCTCCAAAGTTAATGCTACTTCGCTAAAATTTACTTACTTGCATCTACTTAGACTCGCTGTTGACTCAAAACATGATTTTTCTAAAAGAATTGGAATTTACGCCTTATTTGACCTGTTGTAAGCTGGCACAGGAAGCAATGCCTATATTTTAAGGCTATAATAAAGGTATTCTTGGACTTCAGATGCAGCATCTACTTGCTCTCCATTTTATTAGTTTTCGGTTCATTGCTGAGTTATAAAGGACTGCCTCGCCCTCCGCGCCTCTTTGGTCTGCCGGGGGTGCCTTCTTGGAGGTCCCCCATGTAAAACGGGGGGCCACAATGGAGAAGGCATTCTCGGTGGCCGAGCCTTCGCCCAGGCCTTCGGAGGGAACGATGGGAGGATGGGGGGGGAAGATGCGTGTTATAGTATTTTAAAATTATATTGTTGAACTGCGCATGCGCCGGCAGAGCTAGTCGCGGGAATCTCGAGCTCTGCTGAAGCGCTAAAGAAACCCCCTCCCCGAAAGGTGATTAAAAAATAAAAAAACCTCACCTCAGCCGACGAAAAGAACTGACCCACATGCCGGGTAAGAAAAAGGGGGAACTGAAAGGGCCCAATAAAGGGGGCATTAAAGAGTTTTGCCTCCAGAAGCCCCAGCACAGTGAATTGGAGGGAAGAGGGGAGGAGAAAATGGCGGCGCGCGCCACGCAAACTGATCCCCCAGAGCCAGAGCAAAATGGTAATGAAATGCTCTGCATCTTAAAAGACATACAGAAAGACTTTTTAAAAAGCGGAGAAAGATAGAGAGAAACTCATTAATGATATGGCCACAATGAAAAAAGATATTGAAGCTGGAAAAAAAAAATGAAGCCACTACAAAAAGAGTGGATGCAGTGGAGATTAGAATTGCAGAAACAGAGGATCAAGTGGTTAAAACAGCAGAACTGGCTGAGAACACGCATAAACAAATAGACTGGATTTCAGAAAAACTGGAGGATCTAGAAAATAGATCAAGAAGCTCCAATTTAAGAATTGCTGGGGTAAAAGAAGGCACAGAAACTGAGGGCATGGTGAACTTAATATGGAAGATACTGGAAACCATCTTCCCAGAAACACCAAGGTTGCATAAGCCAAAAATAGATCGGGCCCACAGAACAGGGCGCCCCCCAAGAAATGAAACAGAGCCTGCACGAATGATAATATTTAAATTAACATATTTCCAAGACAAAGAATACATACAAAAAATGGCCAGGCAGAAGAGAACAGAGTTGGAATTTAACAACACAAAGATAAAGATTTTTCCAGACTATGCTCAAGAGACCATGCGAAAAAGAAGGAACTGGATAAAGTACATAGGAACACTGAAAGAGGAAGGAGTGGACCCACAATTATGGCCCCCTGCGAAGCTGGTGGTAACGCACAGAGGGAAGAGAAAATTCTTCACAGACACAGGATCTAGAGACCTTCCTGCATAGCAACAGACCCCAAAGAAAAGCGATGGAGGAGCAAGATTGAACAGACACAGAAAGGAATGGGGGGTGAGAACTGAGACAAATATGGAAATATAACTTTTAATTCACCAAACAAAAATGAAGGGTAAGATGTGAAACAAAG
>QEPC01013194.1:283778-337913 GCA_003113815.1 Sphenodon punctatus | reverse complement strand
GACACACGGGGGGACACGGACATGGTACAAGGACACGTGGGACAAGGACACTCGCACAGAGGGGCACACACACTGGGACATGGGGGGAACATACATGCGGGACAAGGACACACACATGGGGGGGACACACACAGAGGGACACACACGGGGGGACACAGATATACACATATGGGGAGACAGACATTGGGGGGACACAAATACACACACAGTGACACACAGACATTACACACACTGAGGGGGGACACGTGGACACAGACACAAATACATGGGGGGGACACCGTCTCTCACACAGGGTATGGACACACTTGGGGGGGACACATGGGACAGACACACATACTGAGGGACAAGCACACGGGGGGACACACTGGGACATGGGGGACACGCACACACATACACATGGGGAACACACACAAGGGGGCGCACACACATCGTACGACGCACACATGGGGAGGACACATGCTGGGAGTAGGACACACACACAGGAGGAAGAGATACAAATACACATGGAGGAAACGGGGGACCCACACGGGAGACATAGACAGACACACGTGGGGGACACATACACAGGTGTGTGTGCGTGCACATATGGTAGGACACACACAGACGCACGGGGAATGGGGGGAGAGACACTGGCATAATTGGGTTTTCTGATATGTTAACTTTGTTACCTGTTTGGATTGGGGCGGTTATGTTATATTATTACCTTTTTGAGTTAAGTTTGGGTAGATAGGGGTGGTTAAAGTTAAAAAGATGGTGCTTGGTAGATAAAGAAACACAAAGCTAAAGATCAGAGCATGAGGGGTCTGGAGGTGTTAGAGGTGAGCTAATCCTATTGACTAGTGGGTTGGCTGCGAAATCTTGAGGCTGGTCAATTATGGAGCAAGAGTTCAATTCCTCATTTGAATATGTTATTTTGGTCTATAAGCGCTTCTGGATGGGGATTGGTTAGACTGCGTTCTCACCTGTGACGGCAGCGGTGAGGGAAGACGCGACAGTGCAAGGAGCCAGCCAACGGGAAAAGAGCCGGTACGAATGAGGATCTGCTATGGTTTCTCTCGCATATGACAAGGTGCAAAATCCTGCCCTGACATGCACAAAAGAAGCTGCGGCAGATCTCTGTTCACACTGGCTCTTTTCCCGTCTGCCGGCTCCTCCGCGCTGCCGCATTTTCCCTCACCCCTCTCGCTGCCGCCACTGTAGGTGGGAACGCAGTCTAAGAGAAGGGGTTGGAAGTTGGAAGGCTGAGGAGTGCGGAGACAGTTGGAGCTGGGGGAAAAGAAGAGTAGTTAGAGGGCTGGCTCAAAGCTGGAATTTAGGAAAGGTTTGATCTAGGACTAGGGTGACAGCCTGGGAGTGACCTTGGTATAGTAAAGCTTAGGTCACTTTTACACGAGTGGGTTGCCGTGGAGCGACCTGCTCGCGCGATATTTCAATTAGACGAGACGGAAGTCTGGGATCATGCGCATTGAAGGTGGCTGCGCATTGTTTTCAGACCATGAATTAAATTACCTCACAATCGAGATATTTAATTCGTAGTCTGAAAACAATACGTGACCACCTTCAACGCGCATGATCCCAGACTTCCGTCTCATCTAATCCTGCTTTGCGAGATTTTGAAATACCACATGAGCAGGTTGTGTAAAAGCAGCCTTAGTTACCGTTAACTCTTACTTCTGAGGTATTCTTGTGTTTCTCTTCCCCATGCCTAAAGGCCTGAACACACTACCAGGAAATATGCACAGGTTTCACTGGTTACCTCAGAGATTAATCTTTTAGATCTGGAGACTGGGAGGTTGTAAGCCTGAGGATACAACAAGGTATTCCCTTAAGAAAGTTCCTGAGGTGGTGGCAGCGAGTGTCCTAAGGATGTTTTTAGAGGTTGATGGAGAAGACGGTGGGTGGTGAATTTTGGGATAGGTCAATAGAACCAGGCCTTTGTCACCACAGACATACCCACAGAAGGGGGGACACACCCAACATTCCTCCCACACACACTGGGACATGGGGGGGGGGACACAGACACACAGGACACACACACACATGGGGGCACAGAGAGAGAGGGGACATATACGTGAACACGGGGGTGTCACACATGGGGGACACACAGACATGCAGGGGACACATGGTGGGAGAAGGATGGACACACGGAGGGACACACACGGGGGGACAAAATAGTCTTCAGGTCATGGGGGGACAAGGACACACGCAGGGGCACAGACAGTGGGGACACACACACACACACACACAGAGGGACATGCGGGTGCGCACGTACACACACACACACATACTGAGGGCCGCCATGTTTCCTAGTGTGGCATGTTGGGAAATGTTGTCCTACCAAACCACACTAGGAAACAAGTGCAGCTTTACATTCTCTCATAGGCTACAATGGGGATTTAAATATATGAATAATTTTAAAAGTAATGGATGGTTTAAAAAAAACAAAACACACAAATCCAAGACACCCCTGGCTTGAATCTTCTAAAATTATTTCAAGTCCTGACCCATAACTAAAAAGCTGCCAGGCTGGTCAAATCGAGATGGTTGGGGGGAAAAAAAAAAAAAAAAGCAACCCCAGCCCCCTGCTTCTCAGCTTCCAACCTTTCAGCTGTTGGATCTCAGCCATTAAAAGTCCAATTTATCTGAACTTTGAACGGATTAAACCTCCCACCCAAGCAACTCTCCATGCAAAATTTTACAATGATAGTGTAAATTATCTCAATTTTATAAGGAATAGAATATTTGGGCTTTATAATGGAGCGTGTGAGACGCTTTAACTATAATGTAGCAACAGGGTAGTTTTGTTTAGCTAATGTGTTACGCTAGGGCCCTCTTTTCACACACAGCCAAAATATAATGCAATATTCTTCTTACATAGAGGCACTTCAACAAATGCTAGAGATTATCTTCATGCTATGATACTTCCTTTCCTTTCTCCCTACTCAAAGCATATGCAAGTTGATGATGATGATTTTATTTCTATGCTACCCTCCCACCAAGTGGGGGTTAGAGCACTTTACAAAAAACATACAGTAAGTAAAATCCATTAAAAATCTATTTTAAAACGGAAAGGGAAAGAGGGAGGACAGAAGGAATACATTGATGGGGACCAGTAGTGGATCCTCTAAAGCACCTGGAGAATAATAGACTTCAGGTGATTTTTGAAGGTGAGATGGGAGGAATGTGAACATTCTAGAGGGAGCAAGCTTTATGCTGAGAGCTCCCCCACAGCAAAGGCTAAAGAGCCCATCAACCTAAGACACAGTGGGGGAAACGGCAAACAGGTGTTTTCTGAGTACAGGTAGCCAACAGGATGAGGTTCCAGGAGTGGGTTTTGAATAAAGCATGGGCCTATACTATACTGCTCAGTGCCCTGGAAACTGGCAGCACAAGTAGCAGCAGTGCTTAGTTGCATCTGTGTTGCTATTGACACCCAAGTCCACATCCATTAAAGTGAACAGAGCAGTTAACATCTTAGAAGTGATCTTGCATTGTGTACAACACAGGCAGACATCTTCACATTGGTTCCATTTGGTTCAGGTTTTTTAAGATTCTTGTCAGCGTTATGAGTCAGTTCAAAATTGACTTTTCCTAAAGATGATGTGAACAACAGTTTAGAAGTCTGGTGATTTTATTCTTTCATTCTCTGGCCCAGTAGTTATTGTGCTCCACAGCTTATTTCAGGGAAATAAGGCCAAGACTAATATTTACTGTGTGTTTTTCCAGCGTATGCTGTGTATGCACGTGTTTCAGACCCAGGTACATCCATTCAATGTAGGGCACAACAGTGTGTGAGGGAATAATTAACAGGAGCATTGCATCAGCCTATCCCCTGCTACCCAACAGCCTGGCCCATGTGCTGCTGTGCCTGCTTTGATTCATGGATCTTGACTATGCCTCAGCCAAGGATATGGATGTGGGGGTCATGAGGAAGAACAGGGAAAGCTATGGAAGTAGGAGCAGCAGCAGGGAAGCCATATAAGTAGGGATGTCTATGCAGTAGTCTTCCATTCATTTCCCTATTTCTTTTCTCCCACTTCTTTATGTGGAGACTATGGGGTTGGGAGGAGAGGAAAAGGAGCAACCCCTCTCTGCCTACAGAATTTGACAGTTACTGTAGCAGCAGGGAGAGGGGAAATGCAGTCTTACTGTGGTGGGGGCAAAGAGAGTGGGAAGTGTCATTGCCCCCTGTGACAGAGGGGGTTTATACACGGGGAGGGAATGTCATGATCACCCTGTGATGGGGGGAGGTCCTACATGGGGAGTGGAGTAGGAAGGTAGGACAGGTGGGTGGGGAGGGTGAAATAGACCCCGTTGCCATTTCAGTGGTATTGTCTCCGGAGGTATCAGGCATGGTGGACCCTCCTATTCCAACTGGCTCCTTCCTTGAGGCCACGGGGGAGGGGGCAGCAATCGAGGTCATGTGGGGGATGGGGAGGTCTGGACAGAAGCAGGCAGGATTTAATGTCTGGAGAGGCGGTCTCTGTCCCCCTCTCCAATCCCCACCAACCACGACCTGAGATTTTGGGGGGTTGAGGCTGTTGAATGCGAGGTTGGTGGCAAATAAATCAACGTCCATCCGGGAGCTTATCTTGGATGGAGCCGCCAACCTTGTATGCATAACAGATACCTGGCTGGATGATGAGTTGGGGCTGATTTTGGCTGACCTGGTGCTGGCCAGGTACTCCGTGCAGCATCAGACTAGGTCTGGGGCTCAGGGTGGGATGGTAGCCATGATTTTTAAGGACTTGCTGTCCTTCTGGAGGCTTCCAGTACACAATTCATCCGGCACGGAGTCTGTCTATCTAGTGTTTATTTGACCGGAGATAGATTAAGAATCCTGCTGGTGTACTGAGCACCCCACTGCACCGCAGCCTCCTTGACTGCTCTAGTTGAGCTGGTCTTGAAGGTGGTGGTGTAGTTGCCCAGACCTTTTGTTTTGTGGGACTTCAGTATCCACGCCGAGGCTAGCCTTTACGGAGCAGAGCAGGAGTTCGTGGCCTCCATGGCAATCATGGGCCTATCCCAGGTGATAGTGGGCCTGACACATGAGAGGACACACACTGGATTTGATTTTCTGCACTGGCCTAGAATTGGGGGGGGTCCTATGATTGGGGGTGTGGAGGTGACACCCTTGTCATGGTTGGACCATTACCTCCTGGAGTCTCAGGTCCTGGCGCATCGATGCCCCTGTCCCGATGCTGGACCTATTAGATTGGTCTGCCCCCGGAGACTCCTGAATCCAGTTGGCTACCAGAATTCTCTGGGGGAATTTCCCCACAGACCTCGACAACTGCTCTGTTGATGACATATTATGGAATAACATCTTGACTGAGGCCATCGACACGGTGGCTCCCAGGTGTCCACTCCCACTTCTGCGCCAACACAGGTCCTCATGGTATACGGAGGGCCTGAGGTGACTGAAGCAGTAGGGTAGGTGGTTAGAGTGCAAGTGGCACTGGATTCGAGCTGAATCCGACCAATTGCGGCATAGATCATTTTTTAAAGACTATGCTGTGGCTGTGATAGCAGCGAAGAAAGCTTTGTTTGCTGCCATCATAGTGTCTATGAAGTCGTACCCAGTGGAACTTTTCTGGGTGGTGAGAGGTTCGGTGAGTCCAGCCTGTCTCCACCAGGAGCTGGAGGAGTCCAGTGCCCACTGTGACATTTTTATTGATTACTTTGCAGATAAAATTGCTCGTATTCACCACAACCTTGGTGCAACCGTTTCTGGTGCAGAGTCAGAGCTGGGAGTTATGGAAGCCCGGCCTTGTCCTTTTTTGTGGGGGGGATCGGTTTCAGTCATTGTTGCCCACTGATGTGGAGGAGGTGCTGGGGGCTGTGCGAATCACAAGTTGTGAACTAGATCCATGCCCATCCTGGCTGGTGAAAGCGAGCCAGGAGACGTTGGGGCCATTTCTGGCTGGGGTAATCAGCGCCTCCATTCAGGAGGGCAGAGTACTGGGCTGCCTTAAGGAGGCGATTATTCGGCTTCTGCTTAAGAAGCCATCATTGGACATTGATTCCCCTGCCAGCTATTGACCTGTCTTTAACCTTCCCTTTTTAGGGAAGCTTATTGAACGGACAGTGGCTTGTCAGCTTCAGGCACATCTGGATGATACTGGATTTCTGGACCTTTTGCAGTCTGGGTTTTGTCCTGGGCATTGCACTGAGACTGCACTTGTGGTCTTGGTCAATGACCTTCTCCTGAAATTATATTGGGAAATTCTACCCTGTTGATTTTATTAGATCTTTCCGCGGTTTTTGATACTGTTGCTCATGAGGTGGTGTTAACTCGCCTGCGGGACCTGGCTGGTGTGGGTGGAACTGCTCTTGAGTGGTTCTGCTCTTTCTTGGCTGGGAGGTTTCAGAAGGTGGTGTTGGGCGATTGCATATTATCTCCTTGGGATCACCCTTGTGGGGTCCAACAGGGTTCCATTCTGTCCCCCTCTTCAATGTGTATATGCAGCTGTTGGGTGACGTCATTAGATGTTTAAGTGCGGTGCCATCAGTATGCTAATGACACACAGCACTACCTCTCTTTTTCATCTGACTCAGGTCCGACAGTCTCAGTGCTTTCCTGTTGCCTGACTGCGGTGGGGGACTGGATAAAGGCATGTTGACTGAAGCTGAATCCTGACAAAACTGGAGTGATGATGGTTGGCTGGTCTTGTGCCCTGGAGGGGATTGGGACTCCTCTTATTGATGGGGTCAGGCCCCCTCTGGTTGATCGGGGTCATAGCCTCGGAGTGCTTCTGAATCCTTTGCTGCACCTGGATTGCCAGGTCGCAGCGGTGGTCAGGAGCGCTTTTTACCAACTCCATCTGGTGAGGAGGCTGAGGCCTTTTCTTTCAGACTCTGATTCATTGACCACTGTCATCCATGCTTTTATCGCTTCGAGGCTAAACAACACTGTTTGGAGGCTGCAGCTGGTGCAGAATGTGGTGGCTTGCTTCCCTACAGGGACACGTTGCTGTGAACACAAAACACCGGTGCTCCATTCTTCTCACTGGCTGCCGATAGTCTTCTGGACACAATTCAGAGTGCTGGTGATGGCCTTTAAAGCCCGAAATGTCCTAGCGGCCACCTCTGAGGGATCGCCTGGTTTTCTGTGTTCCGTCACAGCCTCTGCAATCGACTGGGGGCACCTTCCTGGAGACTCCAGTTTTTCGCCGGGTCTCCACTATGAGGAGAGCGTTCTCAGCTGTCACAC
Organism: Sphenodon punctatus; assembly: GCA_003113815.1. Classification (NCBI taxonomy): domain Eukaryota; kingdom Metazoa; phylum Chordata; class Lepidosauria; order Sphenodontia; family Sphenodontidae; genus Sphenodon; species Sphenodon punctatus. Next base: position 330,700 of record QEPC01013194.1, on the reverse strand, counting down.
CTTTGTTATGGAACTCCCTTCCCCAGGGGGTCTGCCTGTGTTCAAGCCTGGTGCCCTTCCAGAGACAATGTAAGACCATTCTGTTCCGATGGGCTTTTGTCAGCGGGAACTAAGTTTGGGGGCAGGGGCTGTAATTCTAAGGGGGAGGATGGACTGGGGGATTAGGTGGGAGTGGGTTGTGTTTTGGTGGGGGGATTGTATTTTAAATGTTTTTATACTGTATTCTATAAAAAAACAATAATTGTAAGCCGCCCAAAGCCTTCAGGGAAGTGGGGGATATAAATGTAATTAAATAAAAATATAAAAAATAAAATAAAGGGACACTTCCTAAAGTGGAGGGGCCAGTCCAGCGGTTTAAGCATTCTTTCATGCAGTATTCCAGATTAATTACTATCTTCTATCTGGATAAAAATGCTCTCAACTGATGGTTTATTAAATGTACATGGGAGACCTGAGATATCTGCTTTCTAAAAGGCCAAGGAGGCTCTAGAATTTTTTTATTAAATTAACCACACAAGAAATTTAGATCTTTTTTTAAAAAAAATGCAAAATCCATGAAGTTGTGACCTTTTGTTTATAACTGGGTTTATTAAAGACATGATTAATTCACAAATGCAAAACTTCCAACAGAATCTGATGTGTGTATTGTTCAGATGCATTGTTCCACATAGTGCAAGAAACGTGAGCCTGTTTACTGTCTCCATCTCCAAGGTTAGCATTTACGAGAGTTATCATCACTGCATCTTCTAGATGGAATAGCCAGGCTGGCACCTGTTGCTTGTGGATGTAGGGCATCCGTGGATAATTCAGTAAAGAAGGTACCATTTGGTGTCTATCCTAAAAACCTAGCTCTGACATGTGAGAATCTCTGCTTCCTTTTTAAAACAATAAATAATAAATTCTGTCCTGGTAGCAGAAGAATCCCCCCCCCTCGAAAAGGTGAATCATAAAGGTCCCCCGTGTGGGTCTCGAGGTCCCCCGTGTGGCCCAGGGGGCCACTATGGAGAGGACATTCTTGGTGGCCGCACCTAGGCTGTGGAACTCCCTTCCGGTGGAGGCCCAGGTGGCCCCAGATCTCCCCTCCTTCCGTCGTATGTGTAAAACCTGGCTGTTACGCCTGGCTTTTGGGGAGGGGGATGGGGAGAGGGTGGTTTTGGTTTTGTGCCTTCTCTTTCTATTGTACTTTATTGTATTTTTTTTTGTTTTATTGATTTTATATGTTTTAATGTTGTAAGCCACCTTGGGCTGCTTCGGGCAGGGTAGTAAATGATTTTATAAATAAATAAAATAAAGGCTCAAAAAACAAGGCAAACAATTTGGAGGTGGGGGTGGATCTCTAGTTTAAAAGCAAAGATCACAATTGTTAGAATTTGGTTCAAAATTTTGAGAACGCTTATTAGCAATCTTGGGCCACTGTGTTTCAAGTTAAGCTGTTGCTACGCATCTTGTGGTTCTATAAGTGAGTGGAAATTGACAGACTGTGTACACAAGAGACTTAGGCATTATATACAGTGCGAGAGCAGAGATTCTTCTGTCTTCAATATAAGAACACTTTCAGATAAATGTTGACTTTGTGAAACCTTGCAGTTACTGTGTTCATTTTTTTTAAAGGTTTCCCATTATTTGACTATATTATTTAGCTGCGTTTATAATTTCATTTCTGCCAACAGGATTTATATTGAACAGTTGACAGGAAAGATCACCTTGGCAACCAGTTGAATTTTAAACAGAGAGCGCATTATAGCCTAGCATTTTGGGGTAACCAAAGAATTTCTGTTATCCACCTGTGGCTCATTTGCTTGCTACCAGGTAACAATAAAGAACCTGAATCTCTGTAGCCATTAACTCTTATAACCTAGCTGTATGTATATCTGTAGGTCAGTAGGCCAGACTTACCTGGGCAGGAATCTTCCCTGCCCATGTGTCAGCCTGGGGTCATCCATCAGCCACTTCTGCCAATCAGCTCTTGCTCTATGCTCCTCATCCTTGGTTCACTCAGGCTGTTTTTACATGAGCACGGCTGGGGATGGGGGCAGGGTCCGTGGACGTTAAGTGGGATGGCCGCAGACTGCCCATCGATGTGGGGTGAGTGGGGAGGGATTCAAACAATCTAGCAATGCATGTGTGCCCCTATCCATGCAGATTTTAGCCTTCCCTCCACAGAGCAGTCTGGATTTTTTTCTGATGCTCCATGAGTAGCCATGGGTGGGTGGTTGGTGAGTCACGGGAGTGCGCACACACACACACACACACCCATGTTGCCTTCAGTCGGCCGTTTGGATGTGTGTGGGATGGGTGGACCTGTGTGGTTGTGTGTCATTTAAAAACAGCCTCAGTTGTTCTTCCATCAGTCAGCTCCATCCCCTATTAACTGAATATGAGCTTGTGATTGATATGCGGACCCCCAGTGCTCTAGGCCCTAGAAGTGTGTCTCACTTATTAAATCTCCATCTTTCTTTTGTATTAAGCTCCCTCCCTAAAATCCCCCCTTTTCCCTGCATATCTTTCATACGTTAATCTTATCACAAGTAATTTTTCCTGAGTTCTCATCTGATGTATCCTACCTGTAAACACTTCTGAGAAAAGACTGTCTTCCTATTCTATAAGATTAGGATATTCTCTGTAAACCTATCGTGCTGCGGGAATCATTTACCTTTTATGTTGTCCATTGAAATCTACGTTTAGTTCTTCTGTTACATATAAAAGCGTAATGTGCTGGCTGGCTTTGCTAGTTTGTCATCTGAAAATAATTTTTCACTAAGCTTTGAGTCAGATACACTTAAGGGCAATGTCTTCACAAGTAGACCCAAAATATATTATCCCTCTTTTATATTCATGATTGGTCTCTTTCCTCTCTTACATCCTGACTTGATCATTTGATAGGCCTAGGCTACTAGCCTTCCTCTTCCTAGGAGAGAAAACTTTTTGCACAAATCCTCACGTGGCTTCTAGAGAACTGGATAAGTGGGAAATTCCTCTAGACCCTTATTTTACTTTGAGATGGAATCTGTCAGTTTGGTTTTAGAGGATTGCAGGATGGATTTTTCTGAATGGCTTGGGAGTGAAAACTCTCTTTGGTAGACAGACTATTTGAATTCAGGCAAGCTGTTTCCTGAGTGACTGATCTGCTACAAATAGGGCTGCTTTCACACCTTACAAAATGGGCTATTATAATATCTTGAGATAATACCCGGTATTATAATTCCACAATTTTATGTCATGTGTGAAAGCACTGTTCCTCTTTTATGCTGCAAGATCTTGGATCATTGGCTGCTTTTAGACGAGCGTCGCCCGCTCGCACTGTGAAATCATGCGGCTTGTAAAAGTGCCGCGGGCAGCTTTTAGATGCGCCAGTACGCCCCGTATTTCCTGTTGCACATTCTTTAGCAGCGCAATTTAAATACCTTGATATGCAAGGTATGTAATTTGCGCTGTTAAAGAATGTGTAATCAGAAATACAACGTGTTTAAAAGCTGCCCGCGGCACTTTTACAAGCTGATTTCATGGCGCGAGCGGGCGGCGCTCGTCTGAAAGCAGCCCTAGTAAGAGCTACCAAACGTGGCTTTTACAATAACCCGAGATCTTGCAGCATAAAAGGGGAATAGTGCATTCACATATTACAAATAATTGTGGAATGATAACACCCAGTATTATCTCCGATTATTATAATAGCCCATTTTGCAAGGTGTTAAATCAGCCTAACTTTCTGGTACTTAACCTGCAAATATTTCTCATGAATAACTTTTCTGTATTCAGCTCATTTATGTGTGGATTTTCACCATGATTTTAAGGTCTTGGCAAGGTGGATTGATTTAAATTCTAAGTAGTGCCATACTGAGTCAGACCAATGGTCCATCAAGCCCAGCATCCTGTGTTTGACAGCAGTCAGTCTCGGTCACTTGGGAGAAGCACCCAACAGGTCATAATGGAGCGATCCATTCCCTGTTGTTCACACCTAGCTCCCGACAGTCAGAGGTTACATCTCCCAACCTACTTAGGTCCATTAACTGCTATTGGCCATCTTCCAAGAACGAATCCAATCCTTTTAAAAACCCAGTTACACTACTGGCCTTGACTAGCTCCTGTGATAACAAATTCTGCAAGTTTGTTGTGCATTGAAAAAATGATTTTTTGTTTTAAATGTGTTACCAGTTAGTTTCATGAATTGTCCCCTAGTCCTAGTACTGTTTGAGAGGGTAGATAACTCCCTAGTCACTTGTTTCACTCCACTCATGACTTTATAAAGGTTTATCATATCTCCTCTGTTGTCTCTTCTCCAAGCTGAGGAGCTCTTAACCCAAGGGTAGGGAACCTTTTCTGTCCTCGGGGGTCGGGGGTGGGCACACATTGAATATTAGTATGAGCTCCGAGGGCCACATAGAACTTGGGGCTGGGGGTGTTGAATGGGTTTATTCAAGAAAAGGAGGGCCCAGTTCATGGATCTGTGCTGTGGATCTGTCCTTTATCTTTGTGTGCATGCCCACCTCTCTGTTCCGTTATCATGAGCTCCGTTTTTCAGTACTTGGGGGTAGAGAAGGGATCCAGGGGCCAGATCCAGGCACTGGAAAGAGGCCACATAAAATCTTGTCAAGGGCTGCATTTGGCCTCTGGGTCTGAGGTTCCCCCACCCCTGCCTTAACCTATCAAGCCCCTCTTAGTATGGAAGCAGTTGCATACCCTTTATCATCTGTACTGCCCTTCTCTGTACCTTTCCATTTCTACTATATCTTTTTAGAGATGGGTGACAAGAACTACACACACTATTCAAACTGCAGTTGCACCATAGTTTTATATAGCGGCATTATGATATTTTCACTTTTATTCTCTATCCCTTTCTGAATAAATCCTAACATTGTTTGGTTTTTTGACTGCTACCACACATTGAGCTGAGGATTTCAATGTATTGTCCACAGTGACTCCCAAGATCTTTTTCCTGAGTGGTAACCCCTAATTTAGAAGCCAGTATTTGCACTTGTAAACATTAAACATTAAATTTCATCTTCATTGTCAACACTAAATTTCATCTGCTATTTAGTTGCCCAGTCTTTCAAGATCTTCCTGGAATTCTTCACAGTCCATTTGGGTTTTAACTACCTTGTACACTTTGTGGTGTAATGGCTACGTGTGCAGTACTTGGACTGGGAGGTAGTGGGGGACCCCAATTCAAGTCTTGCCTTAGCCAGAAACTCACTGGGTACGATTCTTATTATACATTTTTAATATGTTGGAAAATGTTGAATTATACATTGCATACTACTTTTTTACTCAGTCATATCAACTACACTAGAATGGTTAGTAGAATTCAACATGCAGCAGCGTATAAAATTTGTTTTTTTTATTTAGCACAACAGACATGAATATCTGAGCAGATGATGTTTTCCCATAAGCTAGTGCATAAGGCCTCAATCCACAGGCCACTTACTCTAGAGTTTTACTATTAATGGGGCTTCAGTTGGACTACTCCAAAATAAACAGTTCATGGATCACAGTTTGTTTCCATGCAGAGTCATCGTATTTTCCGGATAATCTCTCGACAGAGTCTCTTCTTTTTGTCTGTCCTAGATTGTAAGTCCCTTGGAGCAGGGACCTGTCTCTAATTGATGATCAGTACCAAACACATTGCTGGCATCATAAAATACTTAATATAGTCACCAGAGGCAAGTTAAGCAAGTGGATTTTTAGAGCCCTGCATATTGTAGTTTATATAAGGCTTTCACAAAGCTTTCTTTTAGTTCTGATCTTTGTCAAAGGTAATCTTACTCTCTGTTACATCAACACTCCTCTTTTGTTATCTGTGGCATAAGTGAGTTACACTGCAGTTCATCTATGTTGCATTATAGAACTGTAGAAGGAAGGACAAGAGTTCTAATTAATACATACTACAGCTGAAACTTGTAGTAGTTTTATTATTTGTGGACATTTGCATTTTCAGATAGCCTGTCCCCTGTACACTAGGCTTGTGCCCCGGGGAGAGCCCCGAGGGGGTTCCCCGGGGTGTTGGCCCCCCTTTGCTCTCCGGCAGGGGCCTTTGAAGGGGGGGAAGTGGCACCCCCTCCAAGCCTGGCCCCTTATCCGTGGGCTTCGGCCCGAGCCTACCCTGTTCCTCCCCCGACTCCCCACGCCCCTTTGGGGTCTTAGTGCCCGGACCCACGTTGCATTCACGGGGTACGGGGTCTACGGCAAGGGCTACCCAGCCTCCCTCCCCGAGTTCCCCTTAGTCCCCAGTCACTTCCCTGTTGCCGGGCCTGGATGCAGCTCTTGGTACAGGTGCGGCCGATCGTGGAAGGTATGGCGGCGGGCGGAGATTAGCAGGGTAGCTCCTGGGATCGTTTCTGGTGCCGGGACAAGTGGGGCAGATATCCCGCCGGTGAGAGCACGCCCGTCCTTCCTCCCGCTGCCTCCTTTTACCCTCGTCGCTGGCTCCGCCTCCTCTTTCCTTCAGCCCCGCCTCTCCGCTCCAGCTGAGGGCCACGGCGTCCGCGGCGCAAGGGGCGGGGTCCCAGTCGCTGCTCCACGTTCCGTCCTCTCTTCCGGCTGTCGGCTCCTCTCTCCAGTCCTCCCGGCTTCCACATAGCCCTATGAATATCCAAATAGTATCTGCTACTGAAATGGTTTTTTTGTATAGCTGTTCTTTTCGGTATTTTTATTTTGGCATTTTTATTGTCATTTTTGGCAATTGCACATGTGTAATTTTGGATACATATTGCTGAAATGTATCCAAAATGACCAAAATAATAGAACTGAAAACCTGAAAAAAACAACTCAGAATAATAGGTTGGGACTTTTGGTTTCAGTTTTTACTGAGACAGCCTGAAAATGGCTGAGGGATTGGGCAGCAGGGGGTGGTATAGAAATATAAATAAGTAAATAAATGAAGTAAAATCGAAGGATCTGAAAATTGGGCCATCTCAGTTCCCGATTTTTGGATCTTATGTTCCCATTGAAGTAAATGGAAACTCTTCCCATTTTGACTTCAATGGGAAAAGGCTGTTCCCTATGCCTATTCCCTGGGGCTCACTCCTGGCTTCGGAGTATGGAGGTGGGGATCCACATCTCTAACACCCTACCCCCATGACCCGGCTTTACCCCTGCCTCCCGGGGCCCTGCACTTAACCACCGTCGATCCAGAGGATGGGTATGAGGAAGGGCTGCTGGTGGCTGAGCCTCCTCTGCTGCTGGGTGGTTGCGGGAGCTGACTCCGCTGTCAGGCCACCGGGCCTTCTCTGCTGCAGAGAAGGCCCGGCTGCCCAGCAGTGGAGCCAGCTCCCACCACCACCCAATAGCAGAGGAGGCTTGGCTGCCGGCATTGGATCCAGCTCTGCTGCCAGGCAGCCGGGCCTCCTTCCCTGCCAGGTAGCAGAGCCGCAGCAGCGGAGGCCTCAGTCATCTTTCTCTGTCAGTCCGGATCCAGGAGGAAACGCTGCCAGAGCTCTCTGCTCCGGCACTGCAGATGCACAAAATGGCCATCTGCGCAGGGTTCATTCTGCACATGTGTAACCCTGCGCAGAATGGCCTTGGTGGCCATTTTGCACATGTGCACTGCTGGAACATGGGGCTCTGGCAGCATTTCCTCCTGAACCTGGACCCAGACCAGCAGAGAAAGAAGGCTCAGGCCTCCACCACTGTGGCTTCTGCCACCTGTCAGGGGAGAAGGCCCAGCAGCAAAGCTGGATCTGTTTCCAGCTGGCTCCGCTACCAGGCCACTGGGCCTTCTCTGTTGCAGGATGGCAGCAAAGGTCTGGTTGCCCAGCAGCGGAGCTGACTCTGCTACCTGGCAGGGGAATAGGCCCAGCCACCACCCTGCAGCAGTGCACCCCAACAGTGGATCCTGCTCCCCTGTCAGGCGGCTGGGCCTTTGCCACCACCCTGCAGCAGAGAAGGCCTTGCAGTGGAGCTAGCTACCACCACCACCCAGCAGCAGAGCAGGCCCAGCCACCAGCAGTGGAGCTGGCAGCCTCTCCTCATTTCCATCCTCCGGACCAGTGGTGGTAAGTGCAGGGCCCTGGGGTTGGGGCCAAAGCTGGACCCCGAGAGCGGTGGGGGTGTTAAGAATGTGGATCCCCACCCATACCCTCTGAGGCTGGGAGTGGGCCCTGGGGAATGGTGGTGGTAGTGATTAGGGATGGCCCATCCTGGTTTTTTTCCGGTCCCGGACCCCTTTTTCTTTTCGGTTCTTGGTTCTCTTAAGATTTCCCATTGACTTCAATGGGAATGAGAACCAAGAACCGAGAACTATGCACTTGCCGAGAACCAGTGATCCAAAACTGAAAGAAAACCGAAACCAAAATTAGGCCCTGCATCCCACCCCTACAAAATAACCAAAATGGATATCCAACAAAATAGAAATGGTCAATGGCAGCTATCCACTTTGTCATTTTCCATTATGGTTGCTCATTTGTTCAAGTATTCTGTTCAGCTCTAATCTATCTTATTTTCCCAAAACATTTGTACTTGTGGAGGTGTGTTGAAACTGAAATTCCTAAAAAACACTTTTAAAAAGTGTGTATGCCTTGTCTAAATGACACCAGCATCTGTAGGCAAGAAAAATCTCTACTAAATGAACATTCAAGATGACTGCTTTTTTCAATGGCTGAGAGCTATAGAAAAGACATTTTTAGCTGAGAACTCCTTGAGGGAACATCCTCTGAAAGCATGGCCTAAGAGATAGAATTCCATTTCTGGCTCTTCCATGGATTTCTCTGTACACCTTGAACATGTCACCGTGATGTCCACTTCAGAGATGCTCCAAGCCATATTTGAAGTTTTTGAAGTTGTTGGTGGATCATAATGTAATTCTATTGTTTATGCCTCCTGACGTGCACTTGAAATGGAGGTCACTGCGGTCATTTACAGAAAGGTAGAATTTATTGGTAATTTTGGGTAGTGCAATGCAGATTTCAAGCACAACTTGTTTACAGCTGTTTTTAAAAAAGGAATAAAATGTGAGCAAAACAGAGTCAAATGAGGTGGTGTTTTGGCCTTCTAGGAATTCTTTAAAGTGATACTGAAAAACCAACAACGTTTTAATCACTAGGTACTATTAATGACAACTTTGATTGTGTAACAGCAGAGCAGTTGCTTTTTAAACTAGTAGTTCCCAAAGTGTTGAGTTGCACAGCTCAGTTACACAATCAAAAGTTGAGTTACACAAGTGTTCTACTAAGGTCCCACTTATAAAAGTGAGCCTCCAATACTGTGCATGTGCCAAATCTGTCTGGAGACATGAAATATTTTACTGCTGCTTATGACCTAAACACTTTTCTATGCTAACAGAAATTTTTCTCCAAACAGAACAGCATTTTTCTGATGTCGTGCTTAGTGAAGAATTTCTCAATCTTGGTGTAGAGCAAGTATGCAGCTTAATATCCAGTGACAAACTTACTATTTCAACAGAGGAAAAAGTAAGTTTCATCTATCATGTCCTTTTTTTCTCTAAGAAAACAACGCACGCACGCACGCACGCACGCACGCACGCACGCACGCACGCACGCACGCACGCACGCACGCACGCACACACAAAACCCTTTTGCTAGATTGTCTTTGTATATGACTTGCAGTAGAATTTTTGTTAATCCTTCACTGAAGTGGCTCAGCCACAGCAAGGTCTGTGTTCAAAATTTTTTACAGAAACATTAACAGATGTTAAAATAGTCTCATGATGACATAAGTCCTAATCAATCCACCCCCAGAGATCTTAAAAAATAAAAATAAAAATATGGAGGGTTCTCCAATTAGTGTGCAAATGGCTTAATACAGACTTTCAAATTAAATGATGGTACATTCATGTAATGTTGTTTATAAGGGTAATTACCTTGCGACCACGGGTGGTGGTTTGCATTAGCATAACAGACTGCTCATTTTGAAGAATCTGCCTGTTCTCAATGACTCTGATAAACATTGTCAAAAGAGACAGCTGTCAAGATAAGTTAGTTCTAAGGTATAAGAACCTTGGTGTTCCAATTTAAAGAGTTGCAAAAGAGATGGCTACCTAGATGGGTATGATGACCGACTTGTTCAAAGTATGTCCTTATAGCCTCACGTTGAAGTCGTTGAAAAAATACCTAGAAACTTCAGTGGAAGTCGACCTTGGTTTTTAGTGAACATCTAGCTTGATTTAGTTGTGTTCAAGTAGCTTTCATACCTATACTATTGTATTGTTCCTCTATTAATGCAGCAAGTTCTCTCAATGGGAGGTTATGACCATTCCAAGAGAAGGCTAAAGTTCCATTGGTCAGATGTACTTAAAGGTCCAGTAGAAATGGTTACAAACTCTTTTTATATTCTAGGTCTAAAAGGATTTTCACTATAAGCACAGGTGGCAAAACCACCCTGTTGGAACTGATGTTTCAGTGCCACATTACAGCTGCCATGGTATCCTAGCTTGATGACTGTTTCATGCTAACAAGTTTACAATTCAAATTTGGTGGGGGGGGGGGAAGAGGCATTAAGGTAGGTCTCTGAACCCTATCCATATTTCAGGCGAAGCCCTGACCTTGTGTCTCTTCACCACCTTGGCAAGGCTGACCCCAAAATGGAACACTCTCCACAAAAATTCAACTGAGAACAAGAGACTTTATTGTTTTGTGAATAAAATCCTTGTTAATACTGCAGTTATATAAACAAGAAATTGGCTCTCCTAGCTTTTGGCAGGTGCAGCAAGTGCATGGAAACTAGCTGATAATAAACGCCCCCTGATTATCCCTTGTTCATGTGAATATTAAAGGTAGGCGTGTAGGTGTGTTTGTGAGTGTGAAATGAGTAGGTGAGTGGGAACGAGTATGTGGGTTTAAGTGTATGTTGTGAATATATGTAGATGGAGAGTTGGGTAAGAAACTGTCTGGACCTTCCCTGGTTTTGGACCTTCCTTGGCTTAGGGCAAACTACCTCGTCTCTGTGTAAGTGAGAGCTAGCTGACTGACTGAACCCTACCTGGTTCAGAATGGGTCAGTTTTCTTTTTTTCTCTCTCTCTCTGTCAATGGGATGCTCCTCCACCCACCATAATTGAATAGTTCATAGGCACTCAAATGACCAATTAAATTTTGTCTGTAGCAGTCACTGGGCGCAATCCTATAGCCCACGTACTCCACCCACAGGCACAGTGCTCGGGCCAGTACGTGCACACTGCGCTCAGCACAGGCGCAACCTGGGTCGATGAGACCTTCCCCAAGCTCACACACCCCGCAGCCCAAGGGATGGAGCAAGCATGGCTCCTGCTCCACCCCCCAGGGTGTGTGGGCTTGGGAGGTTGCATCGGCCTAGGTTGTGCCTTTGCCCCGCACGGCTGTGCTGTGCACGTTCTGGCCGTACGTAGGAGGAGGTGTACGCTGGCGTATAGGATCACGGCCACTTTTTGAACGAGAAATGAATTTGACAAATTACTTTCTTATTAAAGTGAAAGTCTTCTGAAAGTTTGAATTTCAGGAGAAAAAAATCAAATTTTTAAATAATTTTTTTATAATTAAATTTTGATTATTTATTTTTACAGCAACCAAAAACTGACTACTGAAAATGTATAGCTGGATACTTATGGTGAAATCTGATAACCTTTGATTTTCAGCAAATACACTGAAAAAAAAATGGTTGACCATATTCAAAAAGTTTGACATTAGTCATACTTTTCATAAGTTTCTTCTCTGAAAAGCCAAATGTTGACCAGGTATGTCCTAATCCTAGTGATTTCCCACATGCATACTTAACTCCACATTGGGTGATTTCAGACGTCACGCCGTGAAATCCACCACAGTGAATCCCACCCCAGTGTGAATGGCTTCACCGCGGGCCGTGGTGAGACGCGCGACCCCAACAGATGTGGCAGGGGCGGCACCACCGCCCGGGGCCAACCGGAGAGAACGCGGGCTGGAGGAATCCAACAGACGTGACGTGGTGGCAAGAACCGCGGTGGGAGCCCCACAAGGCACCGGGGTTACGCAGACGCAAACATGGCCGCCGGAGGGCAAACGAAGCCAAAGACGGTGGAGGGCCCCGCCCAGGGAAGGGAAACACGAAGGGAGGGGGTGGAGGGAGCTGCAGCGCTCGCAAACAGCGCTCGCATGGAAGGCGCACGCACTTCAAAATGAGAAGCGCACCCACACAAACGAAGCAACACACCCACACAACAAAGGGAAGCCAAGCAGGGGCGCAGAGGGAGGCACACACCAGGGGGGGACAGGGAACCCCCCGGCCGGTTGGGCGCACGGGAGGAGGGGGGGTGGCGAGGGGCCAGCACGGCCAGCCCACCAGGAGGGGGAGGGGGCAGGAGCCCAGCGGGCAGGGGGAAGGGGGACCCAGCAGCCCAGGGACACAGGAGGCAACACAAGGCACAGTGAAGCACACGAGTGTTTATTGAGGACACAAGCAGCACTGGCCCGGCGCAGAGACAGATAGCGTGGTAGTGCACGGGAGACAGGGCAGCAGCAAGGGGGGCACGGGACCCAGTCCGGGAGGGGAGGAACCAGCACAACAGCCCACAACAGAGCCAGGGTCCGATGGAGAAGCACACCCAGTGTGCGAGGGGAGTCACCAGACGAAGGCACGGAAAGCCCCCCCCCCCCGCCAGCATGGGGGAGGAAGGGCATTGGGGGGGCCCCAGACACACTCCCCAAGGCAGCCAGGGGGCTGGTGGAAGGCGGGGCCACGGTCGAGGTCCACCAAGGCGGGGGAGCAGGGGCCCCCAGGCCAGGGGCAGGAGAGCGGGACACAGGGGTGGGGGAGGCAGCTCACGGGGACAGAGGACTGTCAGCGACACGTCCACAGGAGGCCACACGGAGGGTTCCGGGGTGGAGGCAGCTGGTCCAAGGCGAGAGGGCAACAGGCAGGCAGATGAAGCTGGGTCATAGGGGGTCCAGCCATCCCAAAGAGGCAGCAGGCGTTGGCGCAAGCACCCAGGTCACAGGCGGAAGGAAGGCGCTGAGGACGCAGCCGGATGTCAGATGGGCCTGGAGCACCCTACCCCCAGCTGCAAGGGCTTCCATTGGGTGGCGGGGGCGGCAGCGACGGCAGTTGCACATAGCGGAGCCATTGCCACTGCCCCCAACAGAAGCCGCGCCCGGCCATGTGGAAGCAGATCATGTAGAAGGCCTCGAAGGGATCCGCACAGCTCATCCCGAGTTGCACATCAGGGCCGCCAGCTCCAGCCCAGAGGGGTGGGGGGCAAGCCATAATCAGCTGTAGGGGGTCAGGGCACGTGGGACAGCTCCAGCAGACGGTAGTAGGCCGCCCCGCGGGAGCGTGGATACCCACGGGCACGCTGATGAAGTAGGACACGGCCACGGCAGGGCCACCCTCACACAGGCAGGTCGCATATCCCGGGAAAGCGCGCGCACACAGAGCGGAGGCCATCTCAGCAGGACTCCAAGCCACAGGGCCCCCCAGCGTGTCTGGTAAACGCCCCTCAGGGAAGGGAGCAAGCCCCAGCTCTTCACAGTGCGCGCGGCAGTTGCCAGCGGTCACGACATAGCCAAAACGCAGCATACCAAAGCTCAGGCACCAATAGGCATCCAGACGGGTGGACGCAGAGCGCAGGCAGCGCTGAACGATGGGCGAACGCCACAGGTTGCAAAGGGTCATGCTCTCACGGGCGGTCCAGGCACGAACACAGCCCCCAGAGCCTCCGAGCGGGACCTCGCCCTGAGATGCAGCTGCCATGGTACAGCTCCTGGAGGGTCTGAGCCGCAGTGGCCATGGGGGAAGCATGGGATGCAGGGCCAGGGGCTGGACAGGCAGACAGGGGCTGCCAAGGCCAACGGATAACGGCAGGACGGGAACAATGGGGCTGCTGTGGAGGGATGCGAAGGGAGTGGGCAGCGCACAGCTGCCAGCATGCAAGGCCGGACAGCCCCACGCATACACACCTGCCAGTGGAGATACAAACAACAGCACGCGCACGCACAGAGAGAAGCAGCGGCCCAGAGGGCCGCACAGGATACCCCCAATGTTGGACCATGGCCAGCACCTGAGGCGCACGTGGGCTGTGCCGAGGGCTCATCAGTGGTGGCAGAGAGTGCTGGCATGGTGGGACGATGTCACCTGGGTCAGGCATTTCCGAATGGACCGGCGCACCCACATGCGCCTGGCAGAGCAGCTGCGGGAGTGGCTCGAGCCCCTCAGGACCGATATGCGAGACTCCATTCCCATGCCACAGCAGGTCGCCATCGCTGTGGGGCCTTGGCCACCCCGGACTCCTGCCGGTCCGTTGCCCAGCACTTTGGAGTGGGGCTCACAACTGTGGCGTGCCTGGTGTGGGACCTCTGTGAGGCTGGGGAGGGGGTTTGCACCTGTATGAAATAAAGCCCTCGGACAGGGTTAGGTGTGTCTACGATCATTTATTATGCTCCCCTGGTCCCGCCCCATACCCCGGTACACCCGTGTGCTCTCGTGCCCATCCCCCCTCCCACTCCCTTGGTGTTGCCGGGTGCCCCCTCGCTTCCCCATCCCCTATGCTGCCCTGCCCCACCCCCTTACCCTGGTGTTCCTTGGCCAGCCCTTCCCCCTGCCAACAGGGATGACAGAGGCTACCAACCCCCCACCCCTTGTCTGAGGTGGAGGAGGATGTGCTGTCACCGGCAGGGCTGGGAGACCTGCCCTCTATCCACTGGCCCTGAGGGGCCCCTGCCCCTCCCCCCCCCCCACGCCGTGGGGTGTCCTCCTAGGCGCCCCCTCCTACCGGGCGCCAGGCCACTATGGAGCCTTTGCGGTGCAGCACCCGGCTCAGCGCGTCCAGGTAGGGGGAGGCATGTGTCGCCCGCCCGGAGCACCGGTTGTTGTCTGTGATGTCCTTGAACCCCATTTTCAGCTCCTTTATTTTAGTCTGGCACTGTTTGGGTGTTCTGTCATATCCAGCCTCCCCCATCTCCGTGGCTATCTAGGTGAACACCTGCTCGTTCCTGGCGTTGACTGCCAGCTCGGCCTGCATCTCGGGTGTCACCCAGATAGCTATGAGGTCGTGGGTCTCCTGGAGTCCCCACTGACCACCGCTGTGGTACCGGCGCCTGGGTGCCGGCCCCTCTGCTGCCTCTTCCTCCTCCACGGCCGCCGCCTGGCCCTGGCTTCCTCCAGCCTCGGCTTCCTCCAGGGCGCGTGCCCTCTTGCTGGTCTGTTTGGGGGTACATTGGGGGCTGCTGGTTAGGCTTCTGGCAGCTGTGTTCCCTCCCTCCCGTGCCCCTCCTCTTCCCGGCTCTGACCCACCTGCTCCCGGCTGCCCCCCTACCTTCTTCCAGGGTGGCCCCGTGTGCTGCTGGGTGTCCCCCCGCTGGGCCGGGTTCCCTCTACTGCTGCTGCTGCTGCACCTCCTCCTCGCCCTCTCGCTCCATTCTCTTCTCTGTTTCCTGCACCCTCCTCTCCATCGACTGCTCCGCCACGTTCCCCTACTGCTGTCTGCCCTTTAAATCTCCCTCCATGTGCCACTTGTTGTTGGTTATCTGGCAGCAGCGCTGCGTGCTGTCACCATTGCCCGTGGTCATTTCCTTCCACCACGGCTGGGGTTTTCCCTTCAGACTTTACTTTTCTTTCACCCCTGCCGTGGTGAACATTCACCACACTTCTGGACCTCCTCCCACCCCGACCTCACAAAGCGTGGTTAGGTTCACCCCGGCCCGTATTTGACTGTGGTGAACATCTGGATGTGGGCCAACAGACGTTCACGGCTCTTTCACCACCGCCCGCGTTTGTCTGAGGTTGACTGTGGTGAATGCCAAAAACGTAACATCTGAAATCACCCATTGTCTGCTTAGACTAGAGGGACACTGTTTTAGTACTCTAATTTTAGGTAAATAATATATTCTCTATTCATTTGGACTTGTAGCCTGCTCTTATAGCCAAGGACTTGTGGTGCCTTACAACACACAAACAAAATACAGCATATATGTAAATCCCACTAAAACACTCCTTTTCCTCACTACAAAGCCTATCCCCGCCCACTAAATACCCAGCCAAATAAGGTGGTTTTACACTGTCTTCAAAAGACACTTTGGCTTCAGTGAATTTCCAAAGGAAGGGGGTTCCAGAGCTGTGGGTCAGCCACCGAGACAGCCCTGCTGTGGGCCTTGGCTACAAACACTTGGCATCATGATGAAATTAGCAGGAGGTTATTCTTGGCTGACCTCAAGGATCACGATGGGATATAGTGAAAGAGACAGTCTTTCAGTTGCATTGGGCCCAAACTGTTGAGGCTTTATAGGTCAAAACCACCCCTTGTATTGTGCCCAGAAAGCTATTGGAAGCCAGTGCAGAGTATGAATTATACAGGTGTAATATGCTTCCGGTGACCCACCCTCATTGGGCCGCTGCATTCTGCACCAGCTTCCAAACAGCCTTCAGGGGCAGCCCCATGTTGAGCACATTGCAGTAGTCTAGCATCAAAGACATGGATGATGGTGACCAGGTCTAACATGGATAAAAAGGGTTGCATCCTTCTTACCACATGGAGTTGGTGAAAGGTCCTCCTAGCCACTGCTGCAGCCTCTTGGTTCA
This sequence comes from Sphenodon punctatus, assembly GCA_003113815.1. NCBI lineage: Eukaryota > Metazoa > Chordata > Lepidosauria > Sphenodontia > Sphenodontidae > Sphenodon > Sphenodon punctatus. The sequence continues at coordinate 314,232 of QEPC01013194.1, read as the reverse complement.
GATGTATCAATAAATTCAGTAATATTCCAAGTATCTGTACTTCACTTTAAGATGAAGAAACTAGACTACCAAGGCACACTTGTGCTTTAGACTGATGCATTTGTAAAATGTGTGGGACTCACAGCGTGTCTTACTCTGTAAGGTCTTTGAAGCAGTGATAGCTTGGGTGAACCATGACAAAGATGTGAGGCAGGAGCTCATGGCACGCCTGATGGAACATGTTCGGTTACCTTTGCTTTCCCGGGAGTATTTGGTTCAGGTAAGTGCAAAAATAAATTGTGGGAACTTTTTTATTGCAGTACTCTGAGCGGCTTAATTCTAAATTGCCAATGTAATTATTCAAGAAAAGAGAGCACTGAAAATAAAAAGAACATCTGAATAAAGAATAGTACGTAGAGACAAAGTAGCGTAGAGATATCTTTTATTGGACCAACTTAGGTTGGTGGAAGTTTGCAAGCTTTCGGACCTCACAGGATCCTTCATCTGGCAAGTCAGAAATCCAAGCTGGATTTCTGACTTGCCTGACGAAGGATCCTGTGAGGTCCGAAAGCTTGCAAACCCCCACCAACCTAAGTTGGTCCAATAAAAGATATCTCTACGCTATATCTCTACGACCTATTTTGGGGACCCACATGGCAAATACACTCTCTCTGTAAAGAATACCATACACAGATCACCTAATTATGCTCCCTGTGTTCCATGAGCAAGTTTCTTTAAAGGGCGGAGAAGGTAGAATCACTGCTGAGGTTTGGAAATGAGCAGGGGAGTCCTCCCTTCCAACAAGCATTTTACTTCTGGCCATTGGGCTCTGGACCGAGAAACTGTCTTAGGGGTAGGTTGCGCATGGCCTCTTTCTGTGATGTAGATAGCAAGGGAACCCAGGAGTAATAAGTGAGTTACTTGACAGTACTGGTCCTGTGTTAGGCTGACCAGAGGTATAAATATGAATGCAAACAAACATTGCTCTGGTGACCATAGAACATTATCTGCTCCACCAGGATAAATGAGGTACTGTACATACTACCTTTCTGCCAGGCGGCACAAGGTCATGTCCCCACTGAGTCTTGGGGAGCTTACAGAGCTCTTGTAGGATTATCTCAACACCACATATGGGACATACGTGAATGGCATGGGCTTTTAGGACATCGTAGTTGGGACAGATAACAGGCTGGTTAGGAAACTAAAGTACATAATGAGCATGAGACACATGGTAACAGATAGGCTTGCCAGCGAGAGATGCGCCCAGAGTGTTGGGCCCTTTGAACAGTCCCTCATACCAAACGTGAGTGTCCCCTGTTGGATCACGTCCTTATGAAAACACCAGGGGGATGCTGCCTCCTTCACCAGCTTGGCTACAAGGCAGTTCAACAACTGGGGAATTGGATCTGGAATTGTGTAAGTCCATTCCTTTTTGTAGCATCTTTTATTCTTTATTTCCTTAAATAAACTGAGAGCTCTTAAGATTTTAACAGTGAAACGTTTGGACAGGGCGCAGTACTAATTTGAAAAGATAATTTGTCATGGCTTTATAGAGGAGGATTTACATTTAAAGGAGTATTGTAATCTGTAAGAGAAACTCTACAAGAATCTATGGGTAATTTCAAACGTGCAGTCGCCACATCCAACAACGCAGCGGGATCCGTTTCGGATCCCAGTGAGGAATCAGTCTGGCCGTCCTTTAGATGTGCTGGCTGATTCCTACTGGGGAGGGGGCAGGGCTGCACGGCACTACATGCAGCCACACAGCCCCCCCCTCGCCCCCCCCACGCTCCCCTGGCCGCCCATCCTCCAGGAGACGGGTGGGCGCAGTGGCCAATTTGGCCGTTGCACCCGATTCTGCATTGGGGTCTGGGCCACGGTCTGGAATTGGCGGAGGTAACAGATGTTACTTTCTGCCGATTCCGGACCGTGGTCCAGCTAACCACGGTTCTGGACCTCCGGGCGGCCGGAGGTCCAGAACCCTGGTCAATGTGTTTCCTGCCGGAGGTTCACCGCGGTGAATATCTGGGGGAACGCACTACAGACGTTACGGTACCGCGGCCATCACGGGGTTCACTGTGGTTGACTGTGGTATCGTAACGTCTGAAATTACCCTGTGTCAACAGAGCTAAAAGACAGTTAGTGTTTTGGTTTATATATTATTTTGCTTTTTCCTGTTCTTTCCTTAGATTACTCATAGTTAATTATTTGAGCATACTTGCTCTTTTTAGTCAAAGACAATAGCCATGTTACAAGCATAGCGGGGTTACCTTTCTGGAACAGTATAATAAATTAACAAGTGCCAATAAATTCCATCTTCAATTTTTGGCTTCTCTGTTTTGGTCATTAATTTTAATTATGGTTCATTTTTGTGAAAAATTCTGTCAGTCTTTCAAAAATGCTTCTTTTCTACACCACGAAGTGTATGCAATGCTGAGTGGTGGCCAGATTCATTCACGAGAATTGTTAGAGCTAATCGTGAAATGGTTTCTAGGTCAATTAAAATAATCATTACTGTTGCAAATATAATCTTCCATGCTGCTCTAGATTTCTTTGGTATGAACTTTTGTTATTTTGTGCAATAGGTTTCTGGTTCAAGGGTTTTTGTGTTTTTGTAATGGTAAACTTTAATTTATCCTCAGGTTAAGAAAATAATAATCTGCTTGACGACCAAGCAAATTACTAGCATATAATTGCCCATGCCTAATACAATCTTCTGTTTATAAATGATACAGCTCTGTATTCTTCCAACTTTTCCCCACATCAGTGAATTGGCTTAACTTTTTAAATCTCTTGAAATGAAGCTTTGACCTACAAATCCTAAATCATTAAGTTTCCTCCTATAATGTAGTCTTACTATTCTACAGTACTTCTGTATAATTTTCAACATGCTAAGACTCTTGCAAACGTTTGTTAATACACAGAGGGTTGAAGAAGAGACATTGGTTAAAAACAGCAGTGCATGTAAAGATTACCTCATTGAAGCTATGAAATATCACTTGCTGCCAGTTGAGCAACGAACATTAATGAAAAGTACTCGAACAAGACTGAGAACACCTGTCAGCCTTCCAAAAGTAAGACCCATAATTTCTGGCTTGCTTATTTCTTCATATTTAATCTTGGGGAGGATTGCGTGAGCCCTCAGTGGGTGAAACCAACATGAAGAGCAGATTTGCCTGGTTGTCCTGTAGGGGGTGGGGTGGGTTTTGTGTAGTTGGCGGTTTGAAAAGGCTTTGTGTGGCAGGCAAATCAAGTGCCCTCATTTCCCTTTCTGATGTGGCCATGTTCCTTATGAAGCACTGTAATATCACAGCACTCCGTAAGTGGTACAGTCACTGCTGGCCAAGGAGCCTAACCTGGTTCAGGCCATAGTCTTCTACCCTGAATTAAGGCCCTTCTGATACCAGAAATAACCACAGTTGAACTATTCACCACTCTTTCTTCTCTGGGTGGTTTGCGTGTCACAGTCGTACAGTTGTTGAGTCAGTGCTCTTAAGTAGACAGACCAAGAGCTCTCATGGGTGCAGCCACTTCAGATTTTCTGAATTTCACATATTTTAAATAAATAAATAAATAAATAAATAAAATAATTGGAGTTGATTACATGCAGTCTTCGGAAGCTATTGTGTGACAGGCAGGGGAATGCTGTTAGGTCATCCTCCAGACACAGTATTAGGTACATGTTAATGAAATGCCTTTTATGATTTCTGAACTGTGCACAGTGCTTATTTCAGTTAAGCACTTCTTAGCCAGGGCCTTTCAAATATTCTCATTTATGTAAATAAGCAGTAAGCAGTGTTACTTCCTTTGAAGCTGATGATGGTTGTTGGAGGACAAGCGCCAAAAGCTATTCGCAGTGTGGAATGTTATGACTTTAAAGAAGAACGTTGGCATCAAGTTGCCGAATTGCCTTCCAGAAGATGTAGAGCCGGTAGGACCTATATGTTTTTATGCAAACTTATGATGCTGTTATATATATTTAAAAAACATGATAGTACCTTCCTTATAAAACAGATGGATTAAAAACATGATGTGTAAATTAATGGGCATCATTACACGGCTTTTGTCCAAACATTATTTTAAGTTACAAGTAGATTCTTTAAACATGCTCTGCATACCACCACCATTTAACTGTAACTTTAGAGAAGAATAAAACTTCCTCTGATCTATGAAAGCTCTATATAGCAGTTCTTACATCCAACAAATATATAACATAACATGGATAATAATAAGGGGAAAGGGATAATCTTCCATCTGAGACACCTCCCTTTACTATATAGCAAAGTTAGGACAGGACTACAGCAACTGGATCAAAACAGAATATGCTGACCTGCTTCCCAACTAAAACCAATGCATCACTCCACCTCTATATTTGATTTAAGTAATGAATTGGCTTTAAAGCAACTAACTCAGTCTTAGCTTTTCAAAAGTCAAACTATGGAGCCACTCAGAATAGAAATCTTGAAGGCAACTATTCACGTCTGCTGTGATCTTTTTCCATAGTTAGCACATACCAAAGGTGGTTTGTTTTTATTTATTCATTCATTTATTTTATTTATGAATCAGATTTCTACCTCCCTCCTACCCCTATGACTCAGGGTAGCTTACATCATTAAAAACAGAAAATACAACACAAATCAATTAAAACCCCCGTCCCCTTTTATCCCACCCTCGGGGGGGGGGGGGGATAAAAGGGGAGGAGGCCGCACCCAGCGGTAGTACATGGGAGGGGGAAGGGATAAGGGTTGGGAAGGGGGTAAAGGGTAGGAGAATGACAAGGAAATGGAAAAGATAAAGATGTGTAAAACTGTGGAAAATGTACTCCGCAAAATGGTGAACTGTTAAAAGTTTTGTATATCTTTTCTGTACAAAAAACAATAAAAAAAATTTTTTAAAAAACAAAAAACAATCCACCCTCACCCCTAAGCTCACCCACCCCAACCCCTGTCCTGCTTGTCAAACACTTTGCCAAAAAGAAAAGTTTACACTGCCTCTAGAATATGCTCAGGCTCTGACGGACCACCGGGGGAAGGGAGTTCCACAGTATTGGGGCAGCAACCGAGAACGCCTCTCTACGGACCCTTGCAATATTAACAAGATTAGCAGGTGGTACCGACGAGAGAGATCCCAGCTGATCCTAGGGGTTGCAGTGGATCATGGTAAGAAAGGCAGTCTTTCAGATACGTTAGTTAATCCATTTTCTCTCAGTAGGCGTAACTGAATTTTTCCTGTTCGTTGCAATAACATTTATTGCTGCTAAAACTACCTGGGTGCAGGTTTGTTTATAGCAATTCGGTAATGGGTAAATAGCTCCAAAAGAAAATTTTCTGGCTTAAAAGACAAGTTCAGCTCCGTTACCGCATGAATATGGGACCAGACTATATACCAAAAGAGCTGAATTTTTGTACATGATCACCAGCAATGTAAAAATGTACCTACTTCCTCCACAACCCCTCCAATATGCCGAGTGGGGTCAGAGATGCTCTCAAGTTTTTAAATTTGTGACTCCCTAACACAGAGGGAACTTGAACACACTTTCATGTACATACATCCTCCAAGCTAAGTTGCTTTTGCAAGTCTTCTTCCCAATGTATCCTGCTTCTGGAAAAAGTAAAAGTTCAAGTTCTTTGTATAATCTAAATAGTATTTTTTTTGTCTGAGGAAGGCTCAACATCAGACGTTCTACTGCATGTGGCTGGTGCAAAAATTGGGCCTCCTTCTGATCCAGAAAGACACTTTAGCTGCATATATTGTAGAATATCAATCTTTTTCATTAACTGTTCCTCCAGGGTTTTTGTTATGAATTAATTGTGCAGCTTTGTAAATCCTTTGCTGATGCAGTGCACAAACTAAAGGCCTGGTAATATTATATTTCTTAGATGTAAGACCATCTCTGGGGGTGGAAGGTGAAAGGCCTGAAATGGCATCAATTTTGAACACACATTTAGACCAAATATACAGCGCATATCCCATAAAAGGGTGGGTTTCCCACTTATTACTTATTTTAACCTCATCCAGAAAGTTACTCTTAAAACTATTGAGCTCTAGTATGTTTTTTTTTCTAATCCAGTTCAATATATATTTGGTGGCTCTGGTGGCTCCTGGTACCAAGGTTTAATCACTCTCAAAGCTGAGACCCTGTGATAGAATTTAATATCAGGCAAATTCAGCCCTCAAAGCTCCTTACTTGTTCTCAGTTCGTTCCTTTTTATCCAAGGCTATCTGCCTTTCCAAGCTAGTTATCAACTTCCTTAAAGAAAAACTGGTATTTTATAGGAAGAAACATTAAATATATAGAGCAAATTGGGAAACGCCATCATTTTAAATAAGTTCACTCAGTCCAGCCATGAACAAGATACATTCTGCCAGGAGTTCATTTCAACTTCTAAGGTGTTAAGACAAGGCAAGTAGTTATCAATAAACAATTTTGTAAAATTTTTAAACAGAAATACTCCCAAGTTTGTTATTTTCTTCATTATTTGAGAAGGCACAACTTGCTCCATCTCCTTGTATTACTTCTCATCTTTTGTAAAAATCCTTGCGGATGACTTAGCAAAATTAATTTTGTATCCCGAGAGTTTTCCAAATTGATTTTATTAGGTTTATTAGAGCAGGAATAGAATTTAATGGATTTGAAAGAAATACTACCATGTTTTCTACATACAAGGAGAATTTACATTATCTTTGTCCAATAGACATGCCTTTGATTTGATTGGTTTGCCTAATGGCTTCTGCCAGTGATTCTAAGGCACAAGGATTTGTACCCGAAACTTGTCTTGTACCCCAATATAAAGAAACGGAGGGGGGATAAATCTGTTCGTTAATAAATTGTGATTGTGGGTTTTTATAAATTATTCTTATCCATTCCAAAAAGTTTAATTTGACCATAAATGTAACTTAAAGGTACACGGTAAATGGTAAATTGCAGTAAACAGTATTGCAAGAAAAAACTCTCTGCTGAGAAATGTTGAGAATCAGCATTTTTCTCTATTATCGTTTCTCGCTTAAAAAGAGTCAGGAACAGTGATTCTTGACAATAATCGAGAAAAACTCGATCAAGTTTCAGTCCTAATTAGAACCCAAAGGACCCTTAGCATAACAGCTACAAAGCTTAGCCATCCAGCCACACTGCAACTGCTGGTGTGGTAGCCTTACAAACATCTACCTAGCTTGTTGGGCACTATGTGGTGTCTTTTCCCTGGTGACTGAATTAGTAGCAGCAGGCAGCTCTTCCTCCTGTAGGTGGTAGGTCTGAGAAAAGGTGGCTGATAGGTCAGGAATTTAAATCTGGATCTTGTGATGGGTTGAGGCTGTGAGTTCTTTCATATTTTCTTTTTAGAGTGACGATGATATAGGGCTTCTTTCCTTCATGGTAGGTTCTCTAGTGTGTGTGGATTCTTATTTTGTAAAAAAGCAAACGTAGAAACAATCGAACATACATGTAATGTCGCTGTACCTGAAAGAGATTCAGACCTTTTACCATCTATCTACTTCACAGCTCTACCACCTGAAGTACATGGCCAACTGCTGACTAGAGTTGCGAAGGCCTGGAAAAAACTGGGGGGAGGGGGGCATTTTTTCCCGACCCCCGAGGACTTTTTTCCTTTTTTTCCAATGGAAAAATTGGAAATTTTGAGTGTCTCCCTCTGACCCCACAAGAGTGATAATTACAACAGACGCAAATCTCCACAGCGGGGGAGCTCACTTAGCAGACGCCTACGCTCAGGGAACCTGATCGCTTACCGATCTTCGCCACAGCATGAACTGGCTGGAGCTGTGAGTGATACACTTAGCATCACTCCATTTTGCTCAAAGTCTAAGGGGAACTCACTTGTTTGTTTACTCAGACAACACAACCGTCGTGTCCTACATCAGGAACCAGGGAGGCTCCAGGTCAAAGTTCCTGATGTAGGACACGACGGAAACCATCAGGAACCAGGGAGGCTCCAGGTCAAGGAGGCCACGCAACTTCTACAGTGGGCAGAATCGAACCTGCTGTCCATCCGCTCTTCGTATCCGTGGAATGAACAACCAAATTGCAGACTGAGTCAGCAAAAAAGGGTGGATCCAGGGGAGTGGTCCCTCAGTGCCCATAACTTCAACTGTATAATGCTCAACTTCGGTCAGCCGATAATGGATCTATTTGCCTCTCTACCCAACACCAAAGTTCCTTGTTTCATGTCTTGACTCCGACATCCGAAAGCGGAGACTCTGGATACATTGAACCACCCATGGCCAAAGGGTCTCCTTTATGCATTCCCTCTGCTAAGCAGGGTGACAGCCAAGATTCGCAGAAACCGAGCAACCGTCATCTTGGTGGCTCCCTTTTGGCCAAGAAGACCTTGGTTCGCAGATCTGCTGAACCTAGCTCAGTTAATGCAGCTACATTTTCTTCCATCCCTGGACATGCTATCTCAGGGGCCCATCCAATATCAGAACCCGGAATTCTTGTGCTTGACAGCATAGCTCTTGAGTGGCCAGCATTAAGGGCTCTGGGATATTCAAACTAAGTATTGGAGACACTACTTTCAGCTAAAAGACCTTCCACTAGAAGACTTTACCAGGGCACTTGGGAAATTTTCGTTAAGTGGTGTGCTGACAAGTCTGTTGATCCTCAGAAGCCAAGAATCAAGGACATTCTTCAGTATCTCCAGGAGGGACTCGATAAGGGTCTCCGTCAAAACACTTTAGCCAGAGAAGTCTGTTCTAGAGAGCATCTTAGGTGTTGTCAGGGGCATTAGAATTTCTGGCCATCCACACATTCGCAAATTTTTGAGGGGTTCTAGAATCATTTCCATTCCAGTGGTCCATAGATTCCCCACTTGGAAGCTACACATAGGGTGATTTCAGACGTTACGGCGGGCCCCATTCACCACAGGCCGTGGGGTGGTTTGGACCACGCCCCGGGGTAAAGGGTCGCACCAACAGACGTGCGCCCTTTCACCCCGGGCCACGGGGACCGGCGAACCATGGCCTGTGGTGAATAGGGCCCGCCGTAACGTCTGTCGGTGAACCGCGGATCGCGGTGGGGGCAGGGCCGCGCGGTGTAGCGTGCTGCCGCACGGCCCCACCCCCTGCGTTCCACAACGGTCCTCCCCCCGCTGGACGGACAGCGAGAGCGACCAATCCGGCCGCACTCGCCACCGCGGTCGGGGTGTGTGTGTGGATTCCACCACCGGCAGGGGTGAGTGAACAGACGTTACGATTCACTCACCCCTGCCGTGGTGGCCATTCACCACACTTCTGGACCCGCTCGCGTCCTTGGGTCCAGAAGTATGGTGAATGCAAACGCGGTCCGCGTTTGACTGTGATGAATAGCTGGCAGTGAGCCAACAGACGTGCACCACAGTCAAGCGCGGACCACGTTTGAGTGTGGTTCAGGCCTGGTGAATCTTGGATTCATCACATCTGAAATCACCCATAGTTCTCCGATCTTTGACTAGACCTCCCTTTGAACCCCTCACTGAGGTCCCTTTTTATTATTTGTCTATTAAGTTGGCATTCCTTATTGCCATCGCCTCTGCTATAAGGATGTCTGAGTTGGAAGAGCTTTCTATCTATTCCTCTTTATGTAGTTCCAAAAGGAAGTCAGTCGTCCTTAGGGTTGGATCCAGCCTTCATCCCTACGGTTAATTCCCTTTTCCATAGAGAGCAGAAAATTAATTTTCCATCTTTTTGTCCTTGCCCCAAGCATGCTCTAGAACGTTCCTGGCATACTTTGGATGTGTGCAGGACTCTTAAAATCTACATAAGCAGAATAGAGTAATTTAGAAAAACCTCTGCCTTATTTGTCCTTTATGACCCTAGATGCAAGGGCCTAAAGGCCTCTAAGGCTGTTATTTCCCACTGGGTAGCCACTTGCATTAAAGACGCTTACATAATGGCTAATCTTCCTCCTCCCCAGGGAGTTCTTTGTCACTCCACCAGGGGAGCAGCTGCAACTTGGGGCTTTTAAGGCAAGAGCCCCATATTCTGAAATTTGAAAAAATGGTGTGTTGTCTAGTTTACACACAATTACAAGACACTGTAGAATAGATATCTTGAACTCTGCTGATGCACTCTTTGGACAAAGGGTGCTTCAGGGAGTACTGGAGTAATTTTTCTTTTACCTGGAAAAAGAATAGGGAACTTGTTCTTCTTTCCCTGTTCTTTCTCCCACCCAGATATTTGGGGATCACTTCTTTGGAAACTCCCCAGAGTTGGGAATTCCTATTCTGTGAGGATCAGGAGAGGTGGTTCTAGTTTTCTTTCAACAGATTCTCCTCTGCTTTGGATCAACTGGGAAAATGGAGGGAAATTCCCTCAGAGCATGCCCAGTTTGGAACTTAGGCCCTTTTCAAATGGGCGCAGGTGCATGGGGGATGTGAGCGGGCGCTGTCTGGGCGGCCCATCGTATGGACGCCCAACCATCTCCACGCACGGAGGAACCTCGGTTGTCTCCAATGCCTGTGCAAGGGGGATTGGTGGAGGTGGTTGGAGTACGGGAATGTGCACGCACAACCACCCACTGGCCGTGGCGGTCAGACGGACACTCTGCGGCCCCCCACCCCGGGCAGTCACACGTGGGGGAGGGTGTCCATGTAAAAAGGACCTTAGTCTGCTTCCTAGTGGTAGTGGTGGGGATCTTCTCCAGTGTCTGGAATCCACATCCTGTGAGGATCAGCAGAACGACAATCTCCAAGGTAACAAACCCATTTGTTTCAGCTCTGCATACCTTAAGAAATGCGATATGGATTTCTATGAGAAATCCATGTTGCACGTAATCTTGAAGTGTCATCATGTAATGAGTAATGTTGTGTAAAATTGATAATGTTTGGATTGAATAGTTAGTATGCAATACTGCTAACAAGCTTATAATGTAATACCTTTCTTTAAATAAATAAAATAAACTTTCAACTTTTCCAGGAGTGGTGTACATGGCTGGTCAGGTTTTTGCTGTTGGTGGTTTCAATGGCTCATTAAGAGTTCGTACAGCAGATACCTATGATCCAGTGAAGGACCAATGGACAAGTTTTTCTAATATGCAAGACAGGAGAAGCACATTGGGAGCAGCTGTATTAAATGGACTCTTGTATGCTGTGGGAGGATTTGATGGAAGCACAGGTATACCTTCTTTAAATAAAATTGTATTGGTAATTTTGGCTACTATTGCAATAATGTCAGATTTATTAAAGTGTCTTGCTATAGCTCTGGAGCTTTAAAAAGTCAAACAGACAAGGAAGACTACTTAACACTAGGGATGTGCAGAGGGCACTCCATTCATTTTAGCTTTCGCTTTTGTTTACAAAAACTCCCTTTGTTTTGGCAGGTTTTCATAAACAACCTGTAGGTTTTAGGGGTGGGGATTGTAAAAAAAAATAATTTTTTTTTAAATAAAGTAAAATTGTTGTGTATGTTCAAAATGGCTACTGGACCATTCTACCCAAAATAATGCTGGCAGTGTTGCTGCCATTTTGGAAAAGGGTAGCCAGTCTGCACATGCGCGGTGGCTGTTTTACACATGCGCAGCCTGGCTGTCCTTTTCCAAAATGTCAATGACGCTGCTGCCACCATTTTGGAAAAGTGCATGTGCAGAATGGACCGGTGGCCATTTTGCGCATGCACAGACTGCCACTATGTATGCACAGACTGGCTGCCAGTGCCATTTTGGGAAAGGGTACACATGTGCAGAATGGCCCTGGTGGCCTTCTTTTTGTGTATGCAAAGTGATTTTTTAATTTCTATTTTTTTTATTTTTAAAACTAAAATGGATGAAAGTAAATGACAGTTGTTTGTTTATTCATCCATTTTCATATCTTTAGTTACTAACCAGCCAGTCTCTAACCTTCCCTTTTTAGGGAGGGTTATTGAAGGGGTGGTGGCCCAGCAGTTGCAGGAGCATCTGGACCATGTCGGTTTCCTTGATCCATCGCAGTCTGGATTTCACCCGGGTTATGGCACCGAGACTGCGCTTGTGGCGTTGGTCAATGACCTACGCTGGGAATTAGATCAGAGTCGATCGACCTTGCTGATTTTATTAGATCTGTTGGCTGCATTTGATACCATTGACCATGAGATGTTGGTGATGCGCCTGTGGGAGTGGTTGGAACGGTTCTTGTATGGTTCCGCTCCTTCCTGGCTGGAAGAACTCAATGAGTGGTACTTGAGGATTATTTTTCATCATACCGAGACCTCTCGTGTGGCGTCCCACAGGGTTCTGTTCTGCCCCCTCTTCTGTTCAACACGTATATGCAGCCGTTTGGCGAGGTGGTCAGGAGGTTTGGCGTGTGATGTCATCAATATGCTGAGGACACCCAGCTTTACCTCTCTTTTTCATCAGACCCAGGCCCTGCAATCTCGGTGCTTACTGGGTGTCTGGCAGCTGTGGGGGATTGGATGAGGGCTAATCGACTGAGGCTGAATCCGGACAAGACGGAGGTGATGCTGGTGGGTAAGGTGGTGGAGATGACGGCCCCCATTATTGATGGGGTCTGTCCTCTGCTGGTTCCACAGGTACGGAGTCTGGGGGTGCTCCTTGATTCACAGCTCCGCTTGGATGTTCAGGTGGTGGCTGTGGCAAGGAGTGCATTTCGCCAATTAGATTTGGTGCGTCGGCTTCGGTCGTATGTTTCAGACTCTGACCTGGCCACTGTCATCCATGCTTTCGTCACCTCTAGGCTAGACTATTGTAACGCGCTCTACATGGGGCTACCCATGGTGACGGTTCAGAGACTGCAGCTGGTGCAGAATGTGACGGCCCGTCTCCTGGTGGAACTGGGCTGCCGGGAACATATTACACTAGTTCTTCAATCACTGCACTGGCTGCCTGTAGTCTTCCAGGCCCGATTCAAGGTGTTGGTGCTTGCCTATAAAGTCCTAAACAGTCTGAGCCCAGCCTATCTGCAGGACCTCCTCACCCCCCCCGAGTCCTGGATTGACCCTTGCGGTCACCGGGAGGTGCCCTCCTCGAGGTCCCGTGAGTCTTCTGGGGGGCCACAATGGGAAGGGCGTTCTCAGTGACCGCCCTGCAGATGTGGAACTCTCTGCTGATAGAGGCCCGATTGTCCCCGGATCTCCCCTCTTTTTGACATAGCTGTAAGACCTGGCTGTTCCACCTGGCTGTTCCGCCTGGCCTTTGGTGAGGAAGATGGGTAGGGTTAAGGGATAAGAAGTTTGTTATAATCCTCATTAAGTTGATGTTTTTATGTTTTGTAAAGTTTTATTGCTGTAAGCTGCCCAAGCTGCTGTGTGGGAGGGGTGGGGTATTAAATTTATATATTAAATAAATATATAAATAAAACAAATGGGGCTTTATTCCTTTTAGTAACTAAAAAAAATAAATGAATTGCACACCCCTACTTAACACTTGTGTAGTGGAAAGTTACCTAGCATCTCCTGTTGTTCTTCCCCAGCCCTATAACAGAGTGGGGAGCACTGTTCTGTATGCATTTGCTAGAATGCAGGCCCCAGGCCTGAATGTTTTTGAGCCGTCATGAAGCAGGTTCCTCCTCTGGCTCTATCATTGTCTCTCCACTCCCCCCACCATCATGAAAGTTAAGAGCAGAAGCATGCCATAGTAGCCTTTTTCCTGTTTAGCATAAACGTTCACATAAAGAGCATTACTTTTACTTATGAAAATGATTCTCATTACGGTACTGCTAAACAGTCCCTTGTGGACTGTCCAAATGGAGACAAAGTAGTTCAGATACCACCTTTTACTGGGCCAACTTCTGTTGGTGAGAGTGTGCAAGCCTTTGGGCCACGTAGTGCCCTTCCGGACCTAAGGCAAGGCAAGAGTCAGAACTACAAACTAAGCAAACACAGAGCAGGTGTTTTTATAAAAAATTATGAAAGTACTCATTTGATTTGTTTTCCTTCATTTGATTTAAATGCAAACATTTGGGAGGTGGCTGCTAGGGGAAAAGTCATTGATGTATAAACATTTAAATAACAATGGGTGTCTTTAGATGGACCACCCCCAGACCTGCCCTGGAGGTGACCAGCCCCCACACAACCCTCCCCTGCAGCACAGAGCTGCGGTGTTGTCAGCCACCACTTTAGCCTTCCGCCTGCAGCTCTATGGTGTTGCTGCGGCAATCTGAAGTGGAGTTGTCGAGTAGACAGACCTCTGCTCCACTCCTGGCTGGTGACTGGCTCCAGGTTTGGGCAGACCACTCTGCAGCAGAGCTGGCCCAGAGCAGGCAGCATCTGCTCAGCTTCTCCTCCTCCTCATGCCCACGCAGCCCACCTTTAAACAGTCGGGCCACCCAAGGGTGCGGTGGAGTCAAGGCGTGGATGCAGTCTGTCTAAAAACACCCAGTGTGGGGAAGCTTAAAAATCAAGTCATAAACCAAACAAATGCAGGCTAAGAATATACACAATAGCAAGCACTTGGCTAGTGGAGAAGAGGGTTAAAAGAAGAAGGGTAGTTAGTTAGCATTTAAATACAATGTAGAAAATGCATTGGGTGTAAAGAGCAGGCTGTCTGTTGAAAATTTCAGCATATGAAGTCCAGTTCTTTTAGTCCACTGATTTTGGTATTCCACGTAGTTTAGAATTTCCCAGGCTGTCTTTTCATTCATATATTTATCTTTCATTTGCACAGTATATAGTTTTGACTTTTTAAATGCCTGAGCAAGGTCAGAGCAGCCCAGAGGCTTGTATACATTCACCAACAATATTGGTCCATCAAAAGATATCATCTGAACTACTTCATCTCCTCCTCTTACTGTTTGGACCCACATGGCAACCACACACTCTGTAGCCTGACAAAGATGCCATTTATCATTTGCGTTTATTTATTTGTCTGTCTTTGTTTGTTTGTTTGCTTTTAAATTCTTAATATCCTGCCCCTCCTGCCTCAGGCAGCTCAGGGTGACTCACAATATCAAATAGGCAAAACATCTCAAAGTGACTTCTGAAGCTTATTTATATACATACTAGAAACTTGTTTTTGAGTGCAACAGTCTGTCAGCACATAGTTCGCACAATTTCTAGGGTAAAGGTTGATGCTTTCACTTGCAAGGACTTCATTCACATACCCTTCTTCACATATCTGAGTGTTGTGGCTTGTCTGATGATATATATAGCTATGAATTGTGCACAGGAAAAGAAATCGACTTCCAGTATCTTATGCAGAAGAAATGCTGTAAGCTAGATTGCTTGAAAGTTTTTCTCACATATTTTAAGTAGAATGTGTGTTTACCAGGTTTATCATCTGTAGAAGCCTATAATATGAAGACAAATGAGTGGTTTCATGTGGCTCCAATGAACACAAGGAGAAGTAGTGTTGGTGTAGGTGTAGTTGCAAGTAAGTTGTTTTTTGTTTTATCTTTTTGGACTATAATAGTTTGCTTATGTGACTTTCTGTATGCTTCTGAGTTTTTATTTTACTTATTTTTAAATACATGGAAGGTATTTTGTAAATAAGGCCAATAATGTCATGTAGGTGGAAGACTACAGTATCTACAAATGTAATTTTTGGCATATGGGTGCCCTCTGCTGGATTCATTCTGATAATTATACAAGTTATTTCCATCAGCTTTCTTAAATATTTCTCAAGAAATTAATCTTTTACAAAGCTTCCCGTGGCATACTTCTTGTAAATGATTTGTCCTTGTGAGATTGCAGTCAAACTTGGGGAGGTTGGAATCATCTATATGAAAGATATTTATTTAGATTTATTTGTTTAGACTTATTACCCTGCCCTTCCCTTAAAAAGGCTTAGGGCGGCTTGCATAATAAAACATATAAAAACATATAAAACACATATAAAAGATAAACATAAAAAACAAGCATACCCCCAACCTACCCCTTTCCCCTCACAATACCCACCCGAAACCACATTCCCCATTCCTCCATCCTTCCTCCGTCACACACACCCATAAAACCAGTCGCCCCCCCCCCCCCTTACCCAACTCCTTCTCCAAATGCCTGGCAGAACATCCACATCTTACTCTGCTACTGGAAGGCAAGCAAATCTGGGCAGAGGCGAATTCCTACTGAGAGAGTTCCACAGCAGTGGAGCAGCTACCGAGAACACCCTCCTCATAGTAGTCACCTCTCTGCAATATGGAACTTCCAGGAGGGTGCCTCCGGCCAACCGCAGAGGTCGGCTCAGGATCCAGGGAATGAGGTGATTCCCCCAGGTAGGTGAAACCTAGATGGTTTAGGGCTTTATAGGTCAAAACCAGCACATTGAATCGGGCCCCGAAGGCTATAGGCAGCCAGTGCAAAGTGCAAAGTACTAATGCAATGTGTTCATATCAGCCCACCCCTGTCAAGAGACAGGCTGCTGCATTCTGCACTCCCTGCAATCACCAGACTGTCACCATGGTCAACCCCATGTAGAGAGCATTACAGTAGTCTAATCTCAAGGTGATAAAGGCATGGATGATGATGATGGTGGCAAGATCAGAATTTGAAATATAATGCCGGAGCCTCCTCACCAGATATAACTGGTGAAAGGCGCCCCTGGCCACAGCCTGGCTATCCAGGCACAGCTGCGGATCCAGGAGCACCCCCAGGCTCTGAACCTGAGTGACTGGGGAAGGGGGGCAAACCCATCTATGATAGGGGATGTCTCTAACCCCAAGTCACTCACCCCGCCTTCCACCATCACCTCCATCTTGTCAGCATTCAGTGGCAAGCGACTCACCCTCATCCAGTCCCCCACAGCTGCCTAGACCAAATTCTGATATGTAAACCCAGTTTTGATTGTCTGCTGTAGAAGTATCACTGAATTACACCAATCAGAGGATGATTTTTTTTGTTAGGAAACTTTAAAAAGTACAAACTAAAACAGGATTTAAATTGAGGACTCGTTGATAAAAATTGTGATTTAGATCGGAGCGATACTTACCATCCGCCGGCTGCCGCTGGTGCTCCTGCCGGGCTGGCCCTGCGTTGCTGCTGCTGCTCCTCCTCCAGGTCCCCGCTTTCCACCTGCGGGAAAGAAAAGGAGTGTGAGTGCTGGGGTCTGGGGGGGCTTTGAACTGGGACTCATCCCCCCTCGCCCGCATCCGGAAGCTGCCTGGGGGACATTTAAGGGAGACACCTGCGGCTACGCTGCAGGCCGCGAGCCGGTGGCCACGAGCTGAAGGTCCACAGCCGAAGAGCCACAGCGAAAGGACATGGCCCTTTGGGACCCTTCGAGGACTGTTGGGGACTTAGGAGTTGAAATCACTGATTTGCTGAGAAGATGACTTCCAGTGCAGGCGCCATTTCTGAGAGGGAGGTCTGAAAGGAAGAAGGCTCCGACTCCCTTCTTTGGCATCTCCGTTCTCCCCCGATATATAGATTTTGTTACTTTGTTTTAGGAACCTTTTAACTTATTGGGGAGATTTTGTTTTACATTTTAGTCGCCTATGAATTCCTGGCCTCGCAGCAGCCCTCTTGTAGGGCTTGGGGGTAAGGCTGTTGTGTTTCATTGGTTGCCAGCGGGTCTCCGGGCGGACTCTTACGTTTGGTGGCCAAGCTAGCGCAGGATGCCAAAGAAAAGGAAACATCAGGGAATGACAACTAGAGCTCGTTCCCTGGCAAAACAACTACGACTGGAGGATTTTCTTTAAAAAAAAACCAGGTAGGCTCCCTGCTAGAGTCATTGGATGTACGGGTCTCCTCCCCAAATCCAGGGCCCCAGCCCCCAGAGTCTGGGTTGCATCAAGAGGAGCTACCGGAAGACAGTGTGTAGCTCGCCTTTACCCCCTTGCCTGCAGTCACACTCGCGGAGCAGTGTCTTTATTCCTCCTTCTACCTCTACTACGGACTCCTCCCTTTTTGAGATCATGGACAACCAATGCTGTTTAATTGGGGACCTTGTCAAAAAACTATATGCCCAATTGGAGATCCTTAGCTCTCAGCTTGAAGCCCAGTCTGGCAAACTGGACATTATATCGGATTTGCTCTGTGTTTTAAAGAAGGACCTGGGTCAGTGGGGTATTAGCCGGGCGGTGTTGTGTAGTTCTGTTGCTTCTCAAACCCAATTTTGTACTAAGGAGGACTTCAATCTGTCTAATGAAAAGGGTTCTGGGGTAGCGGTATGTGCTACCTTATCAAGGGACAAGCCTTCCCGTATTCTGGAAACTAGTGCCCTTGCCTTCCGAATTTCCCCATTACCTTCTGGGCATTTTCTGGTATGGCATTCTAAGGCTGTGATTGGCCTATATTTATCTCAAATTTTGGGCCAACGGGTTCCAACCAGCCATATTAGGCATTTTTTCTGTTTGCCCTTTACCAGGCATGTCCAACGTTTAGTTGTTTACTTTAGATCTTCACAGATAGTGGACAGTCTGGTTTCTTACTCAGAACTATTTTTATCCTGGGGGGTTCATCTCAGTCAGGTCTACAGGGATAAAGGGATTACTCCTCTTCTTTCATTGCCAGGTGGTGACCCCCAGGCCTTTTCTAAGAGAGCATCTGGCCCTCTTCCCAGAGCTCAGATAGGTTAGTGCTGTTCAAATTAATAAAAGACCCCTTGGACTTTTGCTCCTGGATCCCATCAATGCAAGGTTGCTAAGCATTGCCAACCAGGGAGTGGCTGTGTTTCTACCCCTTGTTACCAGGCCTGATAGCAGTTCTTGCCTATGACCTGTAATCCTGCTGGATTTGCCGGGAGGAAGGGCCCCCATAGTCAGGGAGCCTTCAGCGGCTATTTCTTCCTTGCCTCCATTCATTGAGAATTTGGCTGGTAATCTGGTCCAACCCTTGGAGCCCTTAGCCCTTCCAGCACCCAGGACTCAGGACTCTGACGTTGTGGACAATATCCCTGAGTATAATCCGGTCAAAAATCTATTACTATCTGCCCCTTCTCGAGCTGAATCCATCCGGCTATGTTCTTGGAACATTGCAGGCTGGGCTAGACATAAGAGTGAGCCCGATTTTCTTGCATTTGTCAGGAACTTTCACATCATTCTGGTCCAAGAAACCTGGGCCATATTGCTTCTAGAGCTAGAAGGATATAAGGCTTATGGTCTATTGGCATTCATACTCCATGATAGGGGCCGTGCCTGTGGGGGGCTGGGGGCTTTGTTGCCCAGGGCTTGGCTCTTACAGACTTTGTTCCTATTGTAAATTCCCAGGTTGCATTAGACTTTGCTGCCACAAATGGAACTTTAACCTTAGTTATATTAACTACTTATATTTCTCCCTGCAATGCGGGCTCATTCAGAGAAACCCTTTGGAAAGATCTAGAGAAGTTGTTGGAGGATCTTTATTTCAAGTATCCAGAGGGACTGTTTATCTTTACAGGAGATTTCAATGCAAGGATTGGTCCTAGTGATTCTGCCCCATGTTATGCCCCATGCTGACCTGACCACAGATGATCCATATGGCCTACTTAAACCTAGGAAGTCTAGGGACTTACATATCAACTTCTCTGGGATTAGGTTGGACAAGATGGTGGCCTACCCGGACGGGGAGTTCACATACCTGGGGCCGTCGGGTACCAGTGTTGTGGACTATATATTAGTTTCCTCTGCCGTTTTACTGAATGTAGCAGATTTTGCTGTAGGCTTAGGCTTAGCTGGAGACCACCTGCCGCTGACTCTCTCGTTGTCTCTCTCTTGTTCTACTATAGATCCCATTACCATCTTAGACCCCGAGGTTAATCATCTAGAAATCCTCAGGGCCCCGCATTGGGACAAATCCTTGGCTGTTACGCTGGGTGCCCATATAGCTCATCCTTTTAGCGATCAATTGAGAGGGACTATGTATTCTCCACTCGATAGAGCCCGACGAGATATTAAATTAATTTGAACAGCGTAGTGCCAAATTGACCCAATTTATGCAGTCGCTGTCACTAGACACAAAGCCCTTTTGCCCCAGGAGTAGAAATCCCTGGTTCAATAAAGAGTGCCGGCTTGCTCGATCTAGATTGAAATCCATTTACCAGACTTTATAGGAAGGGGTCTTCCCTTAGATTTCCCCCAGATTACTTTGTGTGCAAACTTACCTATAAACAGCTGATTAAGGAGAAAAAAAGGAAATACGTGGAGAAGCAGTGGTCCAGTCTCCTTTCGGCCACCGAATAAAAAGACTCTAGGAAGTTCTGGTGACTTGTTAACAGCTCAACTAGTACGTCTCCAAGGACTGTGGTCAGTAACATTCCATCATCCACATGGGCTGAGCATTTTCATAAGTTGTATAGTGTAGAGGGAGAAAGGCCTTTGGATTTGGTGAAAAGTAATTTGGTGGAATTCCATCCATGGCCCCCTGTTACGGAGTCTGAGGTAGAGTCCTTGGTGGATTCATTTAGCAACCATAAGGCCCCAGGGCCTGATCATGTTCATATTGAATTTATAAAGGCCTACAAAGATTGGTGGTTCCCACTGCTTGCGATCTTATTTACAGCTCTAAATAATTCAGGTAGGGTTCCAGCCTTGTGGACTAAGGCGGTAGTTGTCCCTATATATAAAAAGGGCCCTAAAACTGAGCCAGCCAACTACCCATGGCTGCAGAAAGTAGACATCCATTTAAGGTCAATTGGTTTATCAAAAGAATATCTGGCTCATAAACCCACTGGGCTGATTTGGAGGGACATTTTGATGAGAGTCAATGACATTGGTCAGCAGTTAGAAGTTAGTGCCATTAGGGCCTCTCCCCATATGAGGCCCTATCTTCCATTGATTCCAGAACGGGGGCAGATGCCCAAATATTTGGCTTCCTCCATTTCTATGAGAGCCAAAAGGCTCATATTTCGAGCCCGAGTAAATGCCCTACCTTCTCAGGTCTTGGATGGGCGTATTCGGGGTGTTCCCTTCCCCAAAAGGTTATGCTTATTTGATAACAACGCTGTCGAAACGGTTACCCATGGTTTTTTTCACTGTCATCTTTATGACTCCCTGAGGGAAAAGTATCTGATGCCTTTCCTGAAGAATCACCCTGGTAGGTCAGATGATGCCTTGATGTGCCTCCTGTTGGATAGTAATATGCCACAGGTTATCAAAAATACGGCATCCTACATCACACAGGCTGTGTGTTGCAGGAGAAATTTCCTGAATTTTAGATCTATTCCAGGTAGTTCTTCTTCACCCTTCTGAGATAGATCATTGCGCCTGAGGGTGGGGGCTTTTTGGCCTGCCTAGGAACTTGGTTCCAAAGGTTTGTCCTTCTAGCCCCTCTCCTCAACCACTGTCTTTAGTTTTTTTTTTCCCTGTTCCAGTGTTTTATGTTACTCTACATGAGCTTGACGCCGAGGGGACATAGGATACTGGATTTGGCGGTACTGCACTCGGCCTCGGAATTACACCTTATAGTGGAAGGTTTTATGCCTGCTATTGGTAATTTTAGTTCACTTCAGTCTTATTTTATTATTTGTTCATCGTGATATAAGACAGCCCCCATGCCTCCTTGTCCTTTGTTGGATGCTAGACTGGTTGTGTAGCTAATTCCTTTAACTGGCCTCTTGCTCCAGTGGTTATTTAATATACTTAACATTTTTCATAGTTCTGAGTATTTAAAATGTTGTTTACGTTTATCACTGGTAAGGCTTACTTTAGTTTAAATTTACTTTTTTATTTGTTTTATTTACCTCTGTGTAATATACCAATGCAGTATGGGCCGCTTATATAGTGTTAGCTAGATAGCCTGGTGGTGCTCCACCAGCCTTAATAGACCACTTATTTGCTGCTGTGTTATTTTAATTGCTTTATATTGATATGTACTGAAGAAAGACTCCCCTTCGGGTATCAGGGTGTATTATATGCTGATGCTTAGGCAATGGCCTTGTGCTACACCAATTAACATTGATTGATTGATTTGATTGATTTAGATCAATCCTCTGCAGTAGCATGTTGGATCCCTAGCTAATACTATATGATGCATTGGAAACGTTGAGGTTTGTGTGCGTACCTGCGTCTTATGATTTTTTAATTTGTTTTTGTCAATCACATTTCCAGGTATGCTATATGCTGTTGGTGGTTATGATGGTGCATCACGTCAGTGCCTTAGCACGGTAGAGTGCTATAACTCAAGTACAAATGAGTGGACCTATGTTTCAGAAATGAGCACCAGGCGTAGTGGAGCAGGTGAGCAAACAAAACGTAATCCTAACTAAGGCACCTCTTGTATAATAAGCATTTATTCCTGAAAAATGTAACTATCAAAAACATGCCTTCCATGCTGTAATATATTTTGTTTCTGGTACTCTGCCAGTGACACATTGCAAGGCACATGTATAAAACTGTCTTATACAGTAGCGTAGGCTGTGTTCCTTGTGTAGGGTTTGCCTCCTCAGCATTTACTTTGAACCCCTTTAAGCACCTTGATAACATTATGGCGAGTAACACTTGTGGAAGTGGACAACCAATGCCACGGCAGTACCAACCAAGCTCCAGGAAGCAGTTTTGAAGAATCTTAAAACCAATAAATAAAGATGTAGAAACATTTAAGTCATCCAGTTCATTCCTATGCCACTGCAATGCATCTGTCTAGTACATTTTCTGGAGAGTTTACTTTTGCATGCACCCGTTGATCATTTTTTCTTGTCAATACTGCAATTTCATCTCATTATTTACAAACCTTCCTTTTCTACTACCACTATCTGGTTTCTCCCTTTAAACGTTTGTAAGTTACCTTGTGCTACTCTTCTGTTGTTCACACAAGCTACACATTTTTCTCTTAATGTTTCATTGTAAAGCAGTCACTAGTAGTGTCCCCTGGATTACCATCAGGTTGTCTCTTTAGGCCACTTTCAGACGTGTCCCCCCTGCACATATTCTGGCTGCGGGGGGGAATGCGCAGCCAGAATATGCGCGAGGATCGGTCGGTCTGAAAAACACACCCGCACCCGCGCGGCTTTGCCGGCAGAGACGCGCAGGGATGCAGAGCTGGAAATCGAGCTCTACATCTATGTGCATGGGGGGCGGCGGGGAAGGTATGTCTGAAAGTGGTCTTTGTGCTGAAGTGTTCAAAGCAGCCATGTGTGTAGTTCTGTTTTGTTTTTGAAAATGAAATGTCAGATAGTAGTGTCATGCCTTGCTGCATGGGGCAATAGCTTTGTAGTCCCCAAAAGGCATTACTGCTTCCAGTTGCCATGTTGAATTGTGAACTCATGTCTAATTGACTGCTTGCCACTTTTTCTTTTGGTACTCCATGTTTCTTCAACTACTTGAATATCTGTTTGAATATATTGTTTTCACAGATGTATTCATGTGGGTTTTCCCAAGTCAATAACATTTGCATTCACTGGAAATTGCATTAATATGATGTTTATCTTCTCTTTCTGATGATCAGAAAGATCTTACTATAAGATCAGCAACAACATAGGTTTCTATTGCATCCCACTAAACATTGTATTGCCACCTATTCTTTCTATTCTTTTTTACTGTTCTTTAGCCAGCTTTTTATCTGCTTGGCAGTATTTATATTTTTAAAATAAGAATTCATGACAATGTAATAGCTAAAGTTTTCAGATATTTGTATCCTTTATTATCCCTCATGGCTATAGCAAGACCATTTTTATTCTTTTGATTCTAATGCTAGCTTTAAAATAATGTGATTTTCAGCTAGCGTTACAAAATCAATGCATAAAGACAACACACCATGTAATATCTTGTATATAGGAAAGCATTTGGGGTGTCATGAGACATTATTAAATAAATTAAAACTGGCTTGGAAGGAAACACTAGATGAAAAACCAGTCAGTGTTATAAGCAAAGAGTAAGATAAGCCAGGTATCTTTGGCATCTATATTTGTGGGGGGGGAGGGATGGGGGGGGTCACAATTTGTCAGGGGAATGTTTATGTATGGCAAGGCTAGTGATTTGAGTCGGTAACAGGATTAAACTAGAATACTGTTGGACTGTAGCAAAAACTCCCTTTATACATTCCCATACCTATTTCATCCAACAGTACAAAGGGAAGTTTTGACCTGGTTTTTTAGGTTTAGTTCTTTTTTTCTGCCAGCAGTCTGGTTATTCACTATGCTTCTCTAAACACATGCTCCATAGGTTTATGGAAGATGGAATTAAATTTGCTGGATGGCAATGCCCACTGACTCTTCTTTTCCTGCAGTCAGGAAAGTGGGGTCCGTGCTTGTGTCCCTGTACTGTGGCTCTGGGACTTACTCCATGCCACTTGCATAGTGCTGATATTCACCTTCCCCAGATGTAATTTAGAATGTGGGGTGTGGTGGTGGTGGTATTATTAAAATTTCTTATTCCGCCCTCTCCTGCCAAGGCAGCTTGGGGTAGCATACAATATAAAAACATAAAATATACACACAACTTAAAACAAACAATAAAACCATCAATTACCCCCCTAACCCTACCCATCCCTCCCCCTACCCATCTCTCTCACCAAACGCCTGGTAGAACAGCCAAGTTTTACATTGACACCAGAAGGAGGGAAGACCCTGGGCCAAATGAACCTCTGCCAGGAGGGGAGATCCACAAGCGAGGTGTGGCGACCGAGAATGCCTTCTACAATATGCCCCCCACCAAACACGGGGGACCTCCAAAAGGGCACCCCCAGCTGACCGCAACGGCTGTTCCAGAACCCAGGGAGTGAAGCAGTCCTGCAGGTAGGTGGGACCCAGGCCGTATAGGGCTTT
This sequence comes from Sphenodon punctatus, assembly GCA_003113815.1. Taxonomy (NCBI): domain Eukaryota; kingdom Metazoa; phylum Chordata; class Lepidosauria; order Sphenodontia; family Sphenodontidae; genus Sphenodon; species Sphenodon punctatus. The sequence goes on along the minus strand of QEPC01013194.1, from coordinate 289,724 downwards.
AAAGGTCAATGCCAACACCTTGAATCGGGCCTGGTGGGCAACAGGCAGCCAGTGCAGAGAATGGAGCACCGGTGTTATGTGCTCTCGGCAGCCTGTACCCATTAGGACATTCTGCACCAGCTGCAGCCTTCAGACTGTCACCTTAGGTAGAGTGCATTACAGTAATCGGAACTCGAGGTGATGATGGTGACAAGGTCGCAGTCTGAGACAAGGCCGTAACCGTCGCACCAGATGTAATCTAATAAATGCACTCCTTGCCACAGCTGCCACCTGGGCATTTGCGCAGAGCTGTAAATTGAGGAGTACCCCCAGACTATGAACTTGAGGAACCAAGACGGGGCACACCCCATCAACGATGGGGGCCTCCACTCCCTCAACCCTCCCCACCAGCATCCTCTCCATCATGTCGGGATTCAACTTCAGGCAGCTCGCCCTCATCCAGTCCCCCACAGCTGTCAGACATCGAGTAAGCAGCGAGACAGTGAGGCCTGAGTCTGCTGAAAATGAGAGGTAGAGTGGAGTGTCGTCAGCATATTGATGACAACACACTCGAAACCCTCTCACGACCTCACTCGAAGACTGCATATACACATTTATGCAGGGGGGTGGGGACAGAATAGACGTAGGTCACCCAAAACTAAACTGAGAGTCCTACCGGCCAGGAACAAACGGAACCATTCAAGAACGATCCCGCCCACCCCGGCACGATTCCACAGCTGAGTCACCAACAGCTCATGGTCAACGGTATCAAAAGCAGCTGACAGATCTAAGAAGACCAGAAGGGTTGACTGCCCCCGGTCGACTAGTGGCAGGGAATGGGATGCTGAAGGTTCCAGAACTAGGCTAGCCCCTGTGTATCCTGCTGTGAAGCACATGGGGAAGAGAGCTTGGCAGACTGAGAAGATGATCCTGGTGGTTCTCCCTCCTTTCCCCACCACTGTCGCAGCACCCAAGAGTAAAGAGAGCAGGGGGAGAGGTAGAGGGTGCTGACATTTGTCCCAGAGCAACTCATACTCATGTGGGCAGCTGCTCAAGGGTAGTTTTACTAGATGGCAAGTTTCTTCAGCTTAATTTGGTATCATCTGCTACCTAGTAAATGCTTCCCCATAGCAGACTGCGCCATGGCAGCACTTACGTTCACAAGTTTGTTTCAGGGCAGGGAGCACTCTGCTCCATAGCAAGGTATATTGAAGTCAAACCTCTAGTGTCCCTGTGTGTTTGATTAAAAGCACAAGGTCGTATTTTAAACAACACTCCAGACAACTAGTTACTCATTTCTACTGCATCACTGTGTCTGTTGTAAACAGAAACATCTCCAGGGTTGGACTCCCAGCTGTTATCCTGACTCCTTATGTGCCAGCTGTGTCTCAGCTGATCAGCACAGGAACAGGAGTCGCATCTGCTTCTTGCTGCAGCTGAGAGGAGTGAGCTGTAAGACACTGGGATGAGGATTTTCAGCCCCAATCTCCCAGCAGTATAGGAAAAGGTAACGGAGACCTGGAAAATGAGCAGGAAAAGGGCAGCGAGGGGAGAGAACCCAGGAAGACCCCCACAAGAAGATAGAAGAGCAAGATGGGGCCATGGGGGGAAAGATGAAAGTAAGAACACGACCGTAAATATGCACAGATGAGGTCAGTGATGCGTGTTGGATGAGATTTGGGAAATGGGATACAAACACATAACATTGTAGCCAGTACCCACACCACCCTGCTCACTCTGCAGCGGTTGGGTATATCAAGATTCAAGACTTATTTATTTTGGGTCATAGACCATAAGAAATTACAAATAAAATAACCATAATAAAAAACAATAAGTATATAACAAGATAAACCTAAAACCAACCTTAAAGGAAATCATAATACAAAGCTGATCAGATGACTCAATTCAATATATCAGTGTAGCTTATTTTTCTTCCGGCAAGCGAGAGCATGAGCCATATTTGCCATCTTCCTTTCAATATCTTCATTGGGATTGACAAGGATATAAGCAATTTTCATATATATATATATATATATATATATATATATATATCGGAGCCCTACTCACCATCCAGTCGCCTGTTCCTGCTGGGCTGGCTCCGCTGCTGGGCTGCATCTTCGGGAGACTTCAGGACACCTGCGGGGAGAAAAGAAGAAGAGGAGGAGTGTGAGCGGGGGATTCTTCCACCTGGGTACCCCCTGCACTTACTGCCCTCCCCCCCCAGCCAGGCCACTCGAAGCCAGGGCGGGGCCATTTAAGGACGCCACCTGCAGCTGCGCTTCGAGCCCTATTCACCATCCAGCTGCCTGTTCCTGCTAGGCTGGTTCCGCTGCTGGGCTGCAGCTTCTGGAGACTTCAGGACACCTGCGAGGAGAAAAGAAGAGGAGGAATGTGAGCGGGGGGATTCTTCCACCTGGGCACCCCCCCCCCACTTACCTGCCCTCCCCCCCAGCCAGGCCACCCGAAGCCAGGGCGGGGCCATTTAAGGACACCACCTGAGGCTGCGCTGCAGGCCGCAAGCCGAAGGGCCACGGCCAAAGGGGTGTGGCCCTTTGGGGCCCTTCGGGGTCCGACAGGGTATAGGGGGTTAGAAGCCCCACTGGGCCCAGTGGGTGTATGTAACTTAGGCTGGTGGTGGTAGGTGCCAGGGTGGGTTGTTTGCCTGTGGTCTAGGGGTATTGGGGAATTTGTTGGCTAGCATTCATTATGGGGGGCAGAAGGGCTACCAAGAAAGCTGCCCGTCAAATGGAACCTCCCACTGTGGACCTGCCCCAAGAATCGCAACAACAGTTGGACAGGTATTATTCCCTTCGTTCCCATCATTCAGTTCCTGTAGAAGGAGTACCGACTCACCCCACTGAATTGGCTATGACCTGGGGCCCAAGTGTCTCACCAAATTTTGACGAGGACCACCTGAAGGTTGGCCATTGAGATCCGGAACTGTGTTGCCTGGACCCTTTAGTCACTCATGGGCCCGACTTATCTGCCACGTCCAGTTCTGCGCACTTATCGGACTGTTGCCGCCTTGATCGAATTGAGAAATCTTGTGTGGTGATGGGGGAGCTAGTCAATTCTTTATTCAGTAAAATTAGTGACTTAGTCAGTTTGGCTCAGGGGCAGCAGGGTTTGCTAAATTCAGTTCTGCAACAGTTGATTGGAAGGGAGTGGGTTGGACCTGGGGTAACCCATAAGGGATTGGGTATTTTAAGTGAAGATCTCCCCCAGGTGGCCCCTGGCCAGTATGACGGTCTAGAGGATGGGTTTGGGGGCGGTGGTATTCAGGATTTACCCCTTACCTAATGGTCATCTACCGTCCTGGAATACTAAACATACAGTGGCCTGCCACTTGGAAACTATCTTAGGGTGCCATTTGGGGTAATTGACTCAGTTCAGGTTTTGTATGGGTGCATACGTAGGTTAGTACTGCCCCACCTTTGCCTATAGAGTTTTGGATCAGGCCCTACTTGTTGGCTACCTGGGGTATATATGTGGGGGAGGTATTTAAAGATCTGTCGACTGACACCCCCCCCCGCACCTTCCCTTACAAGAGTGGGGGGTGGAGCTCAGTACCAGGTATCCAGTGGTACTGGAGGTACGGCTGCCAGGGCAAGGGGGAGGTTTGGTGGTCGGCTCACCAAAGAAAGTTTAGGTCATATTAATAAGCAGCCACAAAATACTCCCGAAGATGGGTCTTTGGCGGGGGCCACAGAGTGGGGCTTGTTAGTTGCCCCCTCTGAGGAAGGGTTGAGACCCGTGATGGATGGTGGGGTTGGGTGTGAGTTTGTGGAAATTGTGGATCAAACCAAGCTTACAGTTGTGAGGCAGAAACAGGCAGCTCCCATTATTCTAGATCAGTTGTCTCATTTTAGGTCAGTTCCTGAAGTAGGAATAGCTCACACTCCCGGTCTCCTGGGGGTATCCCAACAGCGGGGGAGGGGCTTGGGTCCCGGGTGGGATTCGAGAGCCGGCAAAGCCAGAACTTGATTGGAAGTGCTGGTGCTGGCCCATGGATCCCACCATAAATTTCAATAGTGAGTGCATAGGTATTAGTGGGTTGGTTGCCCGCAATGTAATTTTGAATATTTCTTTAGGATTGAGGTTTTTATGCGGGCATAGGGCTGTTATTGGGTTATTGCGAGTCCTGGGCTGAGTTATTATTATAGTGTTTTTACTATTTAATGCCCATCCTTCTGGCTTCTTATAGGATGGGTTGGAACCTGTGGGAAGGATTTATTCATCTGTTATTTTCTCGGATATTCCGATGGACGATTAGGAGTTTCATTGATTAATGGATAAATACTTAAATACTCCAGGAATTGAGTCAGCCGGTAGAGGGGGGGGGGGGTTAGAATTGTATGCTGGCTCTATGTTAGGAATTTTTGGGGAGTATGGAATCCTTAGGGGTAAAATCATGGGATTATTGATAAAGATGCCTTTGCGGGGGAATTGTTTTTTAGGTCCCTAGTTGTTAATTTATCCATCGGATATTATGAGTTTGTTGTATTTTCTCGTGTTTGTTTTATGTAAATGCTATGGTCTACGACTACGCAATAAAGTATATTCATTCATTCATATATATATCCCAATGGGTTTTTCCTTGCAAGATAGGATCTAAATATTTTCCCCTTACGTCTTCAGTTAATGTACACTCAAAAAGGTACTGTACCAAGTCCTCCACTTTTGACTGGCCACAAGGGCAATACCTTTCATTATAGGGAATCTGTTTTAGCCTCCCATCAACTACAGCAGATGGCATCTTCTGAAACCTCACCAGCGTCAATGCCCTGTGTATAGGAAAATTTGTCAGCGCTGCAAAGTAATGCTCCAAATAGTGTGAGGTCTTAAATTTGCCATAAAAAGGGGCTGTTTTATTCTCAGATACAGCAGTCAAATCATTCTGAGTATAGATATCCCTCAACCAGCTTTTCATCAAATCTCTGGCCCTGAGAATAGTAAAACCCTCTAAGAAAAGGTAAAGATAGGCCAACTGACATACACAATGAGGTTAAACCCTGATGCCAAGATGATACAAAACCCTCATTGTGTTTTTCCTGCCAACAAAGTTTCAGAAGTCTGTTGTCTTGCATATTTTTAAGATGGAGCCAGTTCAAAAAATACTGAAAAAAGCTCGTATCTCCACAGGTAATGTTCCTGTTTCTGCTCTTAGCATACAAATTGGTGTACATGGTAGAATACCCAATACTGTGCAAAGGAGCTTATTTTGAAAAAGCTCCATCATACCACACTGCCCGAAGCCCCAAATGTCCACCCCATACAATGCCTGAGGGCAAGTCTATGTTCTAATAGCTTCAAGGCTGGAAGAACTAATTTTCCACGAGATGTTATCCAAAACCTAATTGTTCTCCCTACTGTCTGAGCCGGTTTCAATTGAACTGTATTCATATGTTTGCTCATAAACCATTGCTAGAAAACAGCAAACCCAGATATATATATTTCCATACCTACTCCAAGGGTTTCTCATCTAGCAGCCATTGATTAGTATGGTATTTATTCCCAAAAACTATAACCTTGGATTTTTCTTGATTAACTTCCAAATGATTCTCTTTACAGTATTGGTTTAAAGCTACAATTAAACATCGAAGACCGATTTCTGAAGTGGATAAAAGGACCATATTGTCAGCATATGATAATGACATTTCTTTTCTCCTCTTACCTCCTTCTCCTCCTCCGCTGGGTAGCTCTGCTGATGGCCGATAGGAGGCAGATGACTCATTTCTTTTATGCGCATGCGCGCCAGGAGCTACCCGGTTCCTCAGTCTTTTCATCTGCCTCGGCCGGTAGGACGCGTTCCGCGGAGCTCGAAGGCTCTGAAAAAAGAACGAGATACAGAAAGTAGAGAAACTTGGGGTTACTACTTGGCAGGTGAGGGATAAAAGGGCAGTTAGAGACGCAGCCTCTTCTCTCCCCCCCCCCCTTCCGCCTGCCGACGGTTCAGCTCCGGGGCGG
>QEPC01013194.1:253992-277792 GCA_003113815.1 Sphenodon punctatus | reverse complement strand
GAGAGAGAGAAAGCGGGAAACAGAGGGGGCGGAGGGCGTGTCAACGTGAATGTTGAAATCACCAAGGATAAGAGTGGGGATATCATCGGAGAGGAAGAAGGTGAGCCAGGATTCAAAGTCCGGGAGGAAAGAGGAGAGGGAACCCGGGGGGCGGTAGATGACAGCAACACGAAGGTGTAGAGGGGAGTATAAGCGCACAGAGTGGGCCTCAAAGGAAGGGAAGGAGAGGGAGGGAGGAGGGGAAAGGGTTTTGAATTGGCAGTGCTTGGCAAGGAGGAAACCCACGCCACCTCCCTGGCCCTCAGGGCGGGGACGATGAGAGAACGAAAGGCCCCCGGAGCATAGAGCGGCCGGGGTAACAGAATTGGAGGGCGAGATCCAGGTTTCTGTAAGAGCAAGGAGTTGAAAGGGGCAAGAGAGGAACAGATCATGGATGAAGGAGGCTTTAGTCACGGATGAGCGGCAGTTCCAGAGGGAGCAGGAGAAAGGCAATTGTGTTTTATGGCACTTAGTTTTCTTTAAAAACTTTAATTACTTTTTGATTGATCCCATTCCTCTCCACTTAACTTCCTTAAGATGACAGATAATTAAAATGTAAGTTCAAGCAGAGGTCGCTTCCTTGCTTATGTTTTAATGGTCTTGTTCTGTAATATTTCCCCAAGGGGTGTGGTTTTTTTTGTTTTTTTATGAAAACCCTTCTTATTCATCTCTCCCTAGTGACTGGCATTATTACTTTTTTACCCTATGTAGTTAACTGATCCCGTGTGTTCCTATTTAATTCCCCTAATGCTATCCTTTCTTTATGCTGTGTTGACTGGGTCCAGCTTGTAGATTCGTTTATCTTGCTATCCATTTATCTTAATTATCTTGCCAGCTTTCATTATGCCTGCTGTCCTGATTTCATCTTAATGATGCTTACTTCCAACACCCTCAAGGTTGCATAGCTACATTTACTCTTCATCTTTTTAAACAAAAATAAGTCCCTAGTCTATGTACTGTGATATGCCCACTTCCACAAGGCTTTTAATTATAGCTTTGCCTATGCGAATGTGTAATCATTTCTTTTACCTAATTTGCTCCAAGTCAGACTTCTTATGATTGGTATCCAGTTTTTCCTATGAAACAAGGACTTGTAGTTGTAGATTTGTACGTAGATTTGTACGTGCTAGCTCTCCGAAGCATCTAGACATAGCCATTGTTCAATATAATTGGAATATTTTTGTATTTTTGCAGGTGTTGGTGTGTTAAACAATTTATTGTATGCAGTAGGTGGTCATGATGGTCCTTTAGTTAGAAAAAGTGTTGAAGTATATGATCCTGCCACCAACGCATGGAAGCAGGTTGCAGATATGAACATGTGTAGAAGGAATGCAGGTACTTACTACAGTTGTTAATGTGGGTAGTTATCTACATGCTTGCTTCTCCTTCTCTAATGCTTCTACTCCTTTTGATAAAGTATTAAAATAAAAAGGTGTATTTCTGCTATGTAAGCAAGCTGATATCCATTTTATTTACTTTATTCCAACTATTTTCTTGTTTTTATTAGGGGTTTCTGCTGTGAATGGACTTCTGTATGTAATTGGAGGAGATGATGGTTCCTGTAACTTGGCAACAGTGGAGTATTATAACCCAACAACTGATAAATGGACAGTAGTGTCATCTTGTATGAGTACAGGAAGGAGCTATGCAGGTAATAGGGGTATAATTTTAAAACATTTTACCAGAGATTTATGTATGTATGTATGTACATCAAAATGAGATGTGAGATATTAATTTTTTTAAAAAATCAGCGGCAAAAACCTGCTGTACCAATAAAAAGGAATAATTTTATTTATATAGCACCTCCCTTCTGAATTGGCACTCGGCGCTTCACCACATTAGTACAGTAAAATACAATAAAACCCCATAAAACAACTTAAATGTAAATTCACATACCACCCACTATTTAGGGATCCCATGTCTTAAGTCATCAGACTTAAGGCATGGTGGTGGTATAAGATAGGAATTAGCTCCCACCTGAGATCGAGGGACCCACACACCGTGTTTCACTTGAGTCAATATACATGTACATAAGTTTGTCTTAATCAAGTCTTAGGTTTTATTATCAAATCAAATTATATTTATTGTTTAACCATAGGTTTTTAACACAATATAATACATAGTACATATTATAAACATAAGACCGGAGTTAATACAACCCCACATCAATCAAGGATATCAGTAATTACGGATTATTAAACAAAACATATTCCAGCAGAGTACTCCTATTCCTCTCCCACATCCAGGACAGGCTGCATAGACCAGAGTCGCATGAAAATCTGACAGTACCTAGCTACCGTCCTAGATAAAACAGAATCCGCACCTCCAAGAAATTCCCCCACCTTGACCCTATGGTCGAAGGGATCCTGAATGAATTTGCCCAATAGGACATCTCTGGGCCCCTTCAAGGCTGGGCATTGAAAAAAAATGTGGTCATAAGAGTCCACTTCCAGTGAATCACATAACCGGCAGAATCTTTCGGCCCTCGGTATTCCTCTGTATCGACCTTCCAAAAGTGCGGAAGGGTAGACACCACAACGAAAACATGCAAGGGCCCTACGTTGGTTAAAGTCCTGCCACCTAGCTAGGTAACTGGTCCCGATGTTTATAGGGCCCCCTAATGGATAATCGGGTGCGACCCTCTGGGCGGACAACCTGGATCTTTCAGTTTGCAGCTCTTGATCCTGAATTCTCTGCCTAATGAGGGACAAGGCATGTCTGGGGCCAAGCGGCCCCAAGGCTTCTCTTGAGAACCCTAGCAGCCTAACCCCAGCTTCTATCCGTCCCCCCCAGGCGTCAACCAACCCAGTCCTCACAGCCAATGCCAGGAGTGAGCGATCTTGAGAGGGAAAAAGACTAAGCTTAGTCCAATATCCAATCATTACTTGGAGGGCACGAGAGCGCATAGTTATACTTCCTGTTTCATGCCTAAGAATTGCCTGCGGGGTACTCTTTGGAACCCCCAAAATAGATCGCAGGGCCTGATTCTGAATTGGCTCTAAACTTGCCAAAAAGGAAACCCCCCAAACAGGGAAGGCATACAGACACTGAGCAACAACCTTAGCCCTGAAAAGCCGCAGGGCTGGTACTGCTAATCTCCCCCTCCTCGGTGTAAAACCCCCCCAAAACTGCTCTAAGCGTGTTCTTAGCCTGCAACACCATAGCCCTGTAATGAGGCTCCCAACTCAGGGAAGAAGACAGAATCACCCCCAGATACCTGAATTCATTTACCTGGGCAATGGGGTTCCCCCCAATATTCCAATGATGGATCTTCCTTCTTGTCTGCCTTCCCATCACCAAAACCTTGGTTTTAGGGAAATTAATCTCCAACCCCTCCCTGTTACAATATTCCCCAAACCTCAGCATCACCCTCCTCAGGCCTACCAAGGTCTGGGAGATAAGCACCGTGTCGTCTGCATACAGCAGAGCTGGAATCCTCCTAGTGCCAATTTTGGGAGCATGGGTGTCATAGGTTTTAAGGAAAGGAATTAAGTCATTTAGAAAGAGATTAAACAGGGCCGGAGCTAACAAACAGCCCTGTCTGACACCCCTCGCAACCCCAATACCCTCCGTGAGCGGCTGAGCAGGTCCCATACGGACGCAAATTTGATTCCTCATATGCAACTTAATTAATAGGAAGAGAAGCCTTCGATCCATAGAGGTGGCCCTTAACTTGGCCCAAAGCCTTTCCCTATTAATGGAATCGAAGGCCATGGAGAGATCTACAAAGCACAGATAGAATTTGCGCTGCTGAGTGACGTAGCGATCTGCCAAAGAGGAAAGCACCAGGATTTGATCCACAGTAGACTTCCCACTCTGGAATCCCACCTGCTCTAGTTCTATGATGTTGTTTTTATTCATCCATGCCAGAAGCCTTTCCAGCAAAAAGCGAGTATACAATTTCCCTATAATGCTTAAAAGGCATATAGGGCGATAGTTCCCAGGATGAGAAGCATCGCCCTTTTTGTGGATGGGAACTACTATACCATTGCACCATGCTGAGGGAATTTCCCCGCTGGAATTTATTTCAGAAAAAAGGGGAGCCAAAAAGCTGGCCCACCATTCAGGATCAGCCTTCAATAATTCAGGGGAAATAAAATCCTCGCCAGGAGCCTTCCTGAGCTTCAAACGGGTAATAAAGAGGCTCACCTCCTCTTTAGAAATAGGAGGCCACTCAGGGAGATATTCTATTGGCGATAAGGGAATCCCAATATTAACAACAGCAGAAAATATTCTCGTATAGAACTCAACCCAACGAGCTGCCGGGATTATCGAAACTAAATTCTTAGGTCGACCTGGACGAACAAGCTTCCAAAAGGGGCCCTGGTTACCATCCAGGGCAGCCCTTAGTAGCTGAGTCCATTTCAGCTCCTGATACCTTTTTCGCTTGGTCGTAATCATTTGTCGATAATGCCTCCGTGAGGCAAGAAAGGTCAATCTAAGCAGCGTAGTAGGATTGCTCTTTAACCTTTTTGCAATCCAGAGCAGCTCTTTCCTTTGCAATCTACATTCTTGGTCGAACCATAAGAGGGGCTTCCCAGACCTAACACCTCTAGGTTTAGTTGTAACTAGGAGAGGGTATAAAAGAGCCATCAATTTATTAAATTTAACCAAGCAACTACCATCCTGTGCTGCCATCCTGTCCACAAGATCTTTAACTGCTGGTTGTGAAATAAAGTCCCCCAAAATTACTTCCAGATCATCAGACCATTGGGTCCGGATTAATCCACCCCCTACCCCAATTCCCAAATCCTTACCCTCCAAAGGGGGACTGAGGGGGTCCGCCAGCAGCAAGAATAACGGAAAATGGTCGGACTCTTCTCTTGGAATAACACAAAATTCTTATACGTTCTGAAAAAATATTTCAGAAAGTAAAAAATAATCAATAATACTAGATCCGTTAGCTGAGTGAAAAGTAAAGGCCCCATCGCGATCTCCATTAGAGCGACCATTCAAAACCGTAAGCCCAAAGGAGGTCAAAAAATCCCTCAACTGGCCAGCACCAGAGCTAACAGTACAGTCCCTAGAGGAGCGGGCCCTGGGTAACCAATCAGAATCATCAAGCCTTAAGGGTTCAATGCTCAAGGCAGAATTACCCAATCTTATATTGAAGTCGCCCGCTATAAGCAGAATAGCCCCAGGGTATAAATATACCTTTGCAGTTTTTTACAAATCCCTAACCATAAGTCAGGGGAAAAGAAAGGGGAGGAGGTGGGAGGTAAGTATATGTTCCCCACTATCAGCTCTAACCCTGATAAAAACAAACAATGGTATAGCGAAAAATATGAGCCTAAGGAATCACATGCCCGAATTTGAACCTGTCGGTGTATGGAGACCAAAAAAGCAAGGCCTCCACTTGGCCTGCCTGGCCCAATAGCTGGAAGAGCGGGCAGGGTAAACACCCGGAATCCTTCGCACAAAAAATCCGATAGAATCCAAGTCTCCTGCAACAGGAGAAGATCAAATCCGGACAAAAAGGGGAAGAAATCTGCATCCAACAGGCGGGCTTTCCATCCTGCGATGTTCCAGCTCAAAATTCTTAACCCGGGGTAATCTGCTACTGTATGTCATTCCCCCATAACTAGCTTATTATCAATCTGAGAATTACGAGCCTCCAACTCCTCGCTACCCAAAGGTTGCGTGGAGATAACCGGTACCTCGAGGATCCGGGGCAAGGGATCAGGCAATCCATGTTCCCCATCCATACCCCTTTCAATCCCCACTCCCCCCTCCAGCCCTCCTGAATCTTGGGGCAGCCGGGTAATCTGAGGTAGTAATAGATCCGTAAGGGAAGTTGGTCTATAACCCGGAGAGGAACCCGCAACTACACAAATCCCATCCGTCCTCACCTCCCCTGCTGTTTCAACTAGGGAGGAGGAAATTGGAGGACAGAACGGGGAAACGGGAACCCTAGCCGCCATCCCACAACCTCTGCCATCTTCCCAGCCCGACAGGGAACCCAACAGCGTCCTACAAGATTTGAGATCTCCCAGTTTTTTAGACAGTGCCCCGAATTGGTCCAAGAGGCCCCTCTGGTTTGTCTGAAGAGTGGCCTGAAATAGATTAGGACTTGAGGTTATTGGCCCTAGTCCCTCCATCTGAGGCGGCCGCAACAAAATCTGCTCACATTCCATACTCCTCACTTCTTGGCTAATTCCCTCACCCTGATGGGGCAAAGGATCCACAGTAGATCTTATAGATAATGGCTCTGTAATCGGTGAGCCAACAGTCCTTGTTGCAATTGATGCCCTCATACCAACTGCATGCCCCTCCTCGATATAGTCATTCCTGGGCATACAAATTGGTGATCCCCTAGAGCTAGAAGCAGCTACACGGCCTTGGGTTCCTACCAAATTGGGGACTCCCTGACCATCCAATTGCACCACGAAGGTGCTGTTCCTATATAAATGATGTTTAACCTGCGTTGCCTGAAAGCAGTCCTGACCAACTTGCGCCACTCTAGCGATGTAAATTGCTTTCCTCTTTAGTTCCTCTTCCTTCCTTAAAATTATAGAAACCCACACAGGGGAATCAAAAAGAATTTTCATCATGTGGCGTTTCCTTGTGCTACTAATGACAACTATAGAAACAATGTTACAACTGACAATAGGTTTGTGAGTCAGTAACCGTAAATTCTCTGCAATATCTAGGGGAGTACTCCATGGGGGTAAATAGCCATTCACTAAGGGGCATACAGTAAGGATTAGTTCCCTGGAAGATAATTTATATAATGCTTGGGTGTTACCCTGACCAAAGGTATTTATTTGGTCCTATATTTGTGATATCGGTTGAGGAGAACAGCTCCCAGCACCTGCTGGGTTTACTGTGTTCAAGGCCCGTGCTCTAGGCTGCAATAGCGGCCTCTCCCCACACATATTTCTCCTTACTTCCCCCGGACCCACTGGTTGACTAAACTTATGAAGCAACTCTTGCTTTGAGGTCCTGCCACCCTCACCCCACCAGTTCCCCTTACATGCAAATAAATTTAGTAATTCTAATTTATCGTGTAACTGATTAAGCTGAATAAACATAAATTTCATAGTATCAGCTGTAAGGGCCACATGGCTTGTGAGGATATCGGTCAAGTTAGTCGCTCCAACCTCCTCCACAGCACCGCTGTGGTGAGCAACCATAGGAGACCTTCGCCCCATAGCCGTATGGTCCCCCGGGGGGGTAGGAGATAGTAAGTCCTGTACACAAGTCTCTGGCAATGGCACGGAGGAGGCCAGAGAAGCAAAGCGGTTTCCCTCAAAAAAAATCCGGGCAACCGTCTGATCTACCGCCCTTCTCGAAGAAAAAGCTCTCCATCCTTCGTTGTTTTAAATTTTTCTCTGATGGCAAAAGGGAGTTAGCCGCCTCGGGCCTAGGGCGTTTAGATCTCTTCATGAGTCACTATTACGATTACTGTCAGTAGGACCCTACCGCCCCTAAGGCCGCTCACAAAACCGCGCACAAGGGCATGCCCTTGTGCGTGCGGCCCTTAGGCGCGCGACCCACGGCGTGCTCCTACGGCGTGCTCCTACGGCGCTGCCGCAGGCACGCCTTCTCCTTTTCAATCTAGCCGCTTGAGGCTCCACAGGTGTCCCCAGTTCACAACAGCTCACCCAGGTAGCGAAAGGCAGCGGCTCTGCTACCAGCCCGTTCTCCGCTCACTCCACCTAGGTTTTATTATAGCCCACAGCAAAGCATAGAATCAAACTGTTGATCCAGCAGCAATTACCTATCTAGACAATATCCCACACCCAAAGTCAGAGTCTTACATGTCTTGCAAGTTCAAAACGGTGGATGTAGTCTGTCAGGAACAAGAGGTAGGGGGTGACCTGGTCTGGTCAAGTTGTAGGACCCCCTGTGGAGGAGTCCCGAAAAGTGTCACAGTCCACGAGAACCATAGTAGGTTTCAAGCGCTGTGACAAAGTTCTGGGATCTGCTTCAGTCTTTTATAGTGTCTTGGGCGGGGAAAAGATGTTCTTTAGAGTACATATTCCAGGGTGCTTGATTGTGCAATATGCTTGTTGGTATTCATCTTCCAGGGTCTGCGACCTTGGTACCTTTGGGGTCTGACTATCATCCCCCTTCATCCATCTGGAGCCTTGGTGGTAATGGTCACGTTGGCAGTTTGTTCGTTAGTTGAGGCGGGTACTTGATACCAGGACATCTTCCTCCTTCCTTTCAGGCAGGGAGCAGATATGCTGATGTGTACACCTTTTGTTGTTTACTGCAGCTGACCATCTGGGTATACACCAGGTCTTCATCTTAAGTCTTTTTATAGTTGCAATGCTGTCTGTTCTGGTGCAAAAGGGTGATGTTGCAAGACCAATTGACAGATCTTGGGAAGGCCCTGTAGGTTTTTCTCTCATGATTTCTAGCTAATATAAAGAGTGCTGCTGGCTCAATAGACTTAGTACTTTTACATAGTATGATCTTTTCTCAAAGTACAAATACATTTTTAGTAATACATATATATTCAGACTGAATCAAAATAAGGAGTTTTATAACATTCATATTGCTTGATTATGAAACTATTAAGACATACTAATTCATATTAATTCATAATAGTGGAATCCCTAAACAGCAGGTGGTTGAGTGCAGACAACCAGCAGGGTGAGAGTCCAGGAGCAGGCTCCAATATAGCCAGAACGTACACAGTTCAGGGCCCTAAAATCCAGCAGCGCAGTCTTAAATTCAATCTGCTGCTGTACATGCAGCCAAGCTTTCCTTCCAAGTATTATCAGCTTTCCGTTGTAACTGAAATTCAAAATTTTGAGCATCAGATACACAAAGACATGCTGATGACAGCCTGTTCGTAATAAAAAATGCATCCTCGGATTTTGTAAACTTCATATAGGAAGTTTAAGTTGTGCTTTTTTGAGAACGTTAAAGAAGCATAAATCTAACTATAATTTAAATGCTGGGTGTAATGTGATCATAGCTGCCCAAGCCAGTAAGCAGCCATGCTGCCGCATTCTAAACAAGCTGCAAGGGACAGAGAAGCACCTCTCAGAGCCTATAGAACAGGGAGTTACAAAATGCATTATATGCACATGGCACAAAAGATCTATTTGTTTGGTTTGTTTTTTCTTTAATAGTCTCTAAAAAGCACAACTTAAACTTCCTATATGAAGCTTACAAAATATTGGGGAGGGGCATTATTACCAACAGGTTGCAATCAGTATCTATTTGTGTACCTGATGCTCAAAATTTTGAGTTTCAGTTACAGTTGAAAGCTGATAATACTTAGAAGGAAAGGTAATACTGCAACAGCAAATATCTTGCTCCAATAACTTTCAAGTAGGCTGGAATGTCACTTTAGGATACCTTCACACCTTGGAGACAGGCCCGTGGCCAAGAGCATTCTGTAACTTCAGGTCATGTCCAAGATTTCCAGAAGTGACTAGTGGTTTTGGGTGCCTCATTTCTTGGGTACTTAGCTTGACAACTTAGTTTTTAAAGAGGCCTGATTTTTGCTAGAATTACTGAACATCAGAAAACTCAGGGCTCTTTTTAATGTGTCAGATTAGATTGTTTAATAGAGGCTTGTATTTTAAATTCTGAATAATACATACCCACTTCTTACTAATGAAATGCTTTCTAAAAATAAGCAGCAGTTGCAAACTGACTGATACAAACTGGTTTGTTCAAAGAAGCAAGTAAGAGGTGGTGCCATCTCGTGACTTTATCAGCAAAACAGAATATCCGTCTGGTTTGTTTTAAAGCAATGGGGCTTATTCTCTGGGAAACACTGAAAAAAAAGTCAAGACGACACCTGGCCTGGAAGGAGTAACCATCTCCCTTGTGGCTGTTGCTATTCCCATTGTCCCTAGGTCCTACAGTGACACTAAGGCCACTTTCATACATTACTGGGGAGGCAGGGAAATGTCTATGATTGCAGTTGTGGCTCTGTTCTCATGGGAATTAGCACAGGTGAGCATGTGCTATTCCGCTTTTATCTTGCAAGAACATTTGCACAGAACTGGGTCCGCCAGTGTAGCTTTTATGACATGTGTTCTTGCGGCATAAAATCAGAATGGCACGTTCCCCCTTGCACAAATTCCCACAAGAATAGAGTCACAATTGCATTCATGGAAGTTTCCCTACCTCCTTGGTGTAGCCTTAAGTTTTGATCCTGGGAAACGTTTGGACCAAATGTCAGGATCTTATTACTTTGGTTCTCTTGTACCTGACTACTCCCCTAGGAGAGAAACCCTTTTCTTACCAAAATGCAATAAATTCAGAGACTCAAATCTTAATTACTTTACTTAATAAGATGTAAAAGTACATAACAGAAATATACGATTTCAAGAGAGACTTAAAATATTAAGTACAAAAGAAGATAGTTCTTAGATTAAGATAAAGAAGTGATCCTTTGCAAAGAACAGCTATGGATCAGCCAGCAGCATCTTCGAGATGCTGCTCACTGAACAAAGAATCCTAGTTTCAGTCCAGTTTATATAGGACTTATGGTGGCAAAGGAATGTATGATCCATGTTGTGGTCCATGTTGGTACCAATGATATAGGTAGATGTAGGACGGAGGTTCTGGAGGCCAAATTTAGGCTTCTAGGTAGTAGACTCAAGTCCAGAACCTCCAGAGTAGCGTTCTCGGAAGTGCTGCCTGTTCCATGCGTAGGACCCCAGAGGCAGGCGAAGCTCTAACGTCTCAATGCGTGGATGAGACAATGGTGCAAGGAGGAAGGCTTTAAATGGAACTGGGCAGCCTTCTGTGGAGGGGGGAGCCTATACAGATGGGATGGGCTCCACCTTAACCAGAATGGAAACCGTCTGCTGGCACTAAAAATTAAAAATGTGATAGATCAGTTTTTAAACTAGAACCTGGGGGAAAGCCGACGGGCACTGTGGAGTGCACAGTTCAGACTGTGGTATCTATGCAGGATGGTGTTAACTTAGAGAATTTAGAGTTGCTTAAGACTGAGGAAGGGATAAAAATTAAGGGACTTGAGGTGGAATTTGCTGGAGAACAGATAAATAACAATTCCAGGGTGCCTGATACAGTCCCCTATAATGTGCACAGTAAGAAGAATAAAAAGAATACACATAAATGTCTATATGCAAATGCTAGAAGCCTAAAAAGTAAGATGGGAGAATTAGAGCGTATGGCACTNTAAGGAGTTTTATAACATTCATATTGCTTGATTATGAAACTATTAAGACATACTAATTCATATTAATTCATAATAGTGGAATCCCTAAACAGCAGGTGGTTGAGTGCAGACAACCAGCAGGGTGAGAGTCCAGGAGCAGGCTCCAATATAGCCAGAACGTACACAGTTCAGGGCCCTAAAATCCAGCAGCGCAGTCTTAAATTCAATCTGCTGCTGTACATGCAGCCAAGCTTTCCTTCCAAGTATTATCAGCTTTCCGTTGTAACTGAAATTCAAAATTTTGAGCATCAGATACACAAAGACATGCTGATGACAGCCTGTTCGTAATAAAAAATGCATCCTCGGATTTTGTAAACTTCATATAGGAAGTTTAAGTTGTGCTTTTTTGAGAACGTTAAAGAAGCATAAATCTAACTATAATTTAAATGCTGGGTGTAATGTGATCATAGCTGCCCAAGCCAGTAAGCAGCCATGCTGCCGCATTCTAAACAAGCTGCAAGGGACAGAGAAGCACCTCTCAGAGCCTATAGAACAGGGAGTTACAAAATGCATTATATGCACATGGCACAAAAGATCTATTTGTTTGGTTTGTTTTTTCTTTAATAGTCTCTAAAAAGCACAACTTAAACTTCCTATATGAAGCTTACAAAATATTGGGGAGGGGCATTATTACCAACAGGTTGCAATCAGTATCTATTTGTGTACCTGATGCTCAAAATTTTGAGTTTCAGTTACAGTTGAAAGCTGATAATACTTAGAAGGAAAGGTAATACTGCAACAGCAAATATCTTGCTCCAATAACTTTCAAGTAGGCTGGAATGTCACTTTAGGATACCTTCACACCTTGGAGACAGGCCCGTGGCCAAGAGCATTCTGTAACTTCAGGTCATGTCCAAGATTTCCAGAAGTGACTAGTGGTTTTGGGTGCCTCATTTCTTGGGTACTTAGCTTGACAACTTAGTTTTTAAAGAGGCCTGATTTTTGCTAGAATTACTGAACATCAGAAAACTCAGGGCTCTTTTTAATGTGTCAGATTAGATTGTTTAATAGAGGCTTGTATTTTAAATTCTGAATAATACATACCCACTTCTTACTAATGAAATGCTTTCTAAAAATAAGCAGCAGTTGCAAACTGACTGATACAAACTGGTTTGTTCAAAGAAGCAAGTAAGAGGTGGTGCCATCTCGTGACTTTATCAGCAAAACAGAATATCCGTCTGGTTTGTTTTAAAGCAATGGGGCTTATTCTCTGGGAAACACTGAAAAAAAAGTCAAGACGACACCTGGCCTGGAAGGAGTAACCATCTCCCTTGTGGCTGTTGCTATTCCCATTGTCCCTAGGTCCTACAGTGACACTAAGGCCACTTTCATACATTACTGGGGAGGCAGGGAAATGTCTATGATTGCAGTTGTGGCTCTGTTCTCATGGGAATTAGCACAGGTGAGCATGTGCTATTCCGCTTTTATCTTGCAAGAACATTTGCACAGAACTGGGTCCGCCAGTGTAGCTTTTATGACATGTGTTCTTGCGGCATAAAATCAGAATGGCACGTTCCCCCTTGCACAAATTCCCACAAGAATAGAGTCACAATTGCATTCATGGAAGTTTCCCTACCTCCTTGGTGTAGCCTTAAGTTTTGATCCTGGGAAACGTTTGGACCAAATGTCAGGATCTTATTACTTTGGTTCTCTTGTACCTGACTACTCCCCTAGGAGAGAAACCCTTTTCTTACCAAAATGCAATAAATTCAGAGACTCAAATCTTAATTACTTTACTTAATAAGATGTAAAAGTACATAACAGAAATATACGATTTCAAGAGAGACTTAAAATATTAAGTACAAAAGAAGATAGTTCTTAGATTAAGATAAAGAAGTGATCCTTTGCAAAGAACAGCTATGGATCAGCCAGCAGCATCTTCGAGATGCTGCTCACTGAACAAAGAATCCTAGTTTCAGTCCAGTTTATATAGGACTTATGGTGGCAAAGGAATGTATGATCCATGTTGTGGTCCATGTTGGTACCAATGATATAGGTAGATGTAGGACGGAGGTTCTGGAGGCCAAATTTAGGCTTCTAGGTAGTAGACTCAAGTCCAGAACCTCCAGAGTAGCGTTCTCGGAAGTGCTGCCTGTTCCATGCGTAGGACCCCAGAGGCAGGCGAAGCTCTAACGTCTCAATGCGTGGATGAGACAATGGTGCAAGGAGGAAGGCTTTAAATGGAACTGGGCAGCCTTCTGTGGAGGGGGGAGCCTATACAGATGGGATGGGCTCCACCTTAACCAGAATGGAAACCGTCTGCTGGCACTAAAAATTAAAAATGTGATAGATCAGTTTTTAAACTAGAACCTGGGGGAAAGCCGACGGGCACTGTGGAGTGCACAGTTCAGACTGTGGTATCTATGCAGGATGGTGTTAACTTAGAGAATTTAGAGTTGCTTAAGACTGAGGAAGGGATAAAAATTAAGGGACTTGAGGTGGAATTTGCTGGAGAACAGATAAATAACAATTCCAGGGTGCCTGATACAGTCCCCTATAATGTGCACAGTAAGAAGAATAAAAAGAATACACATAAATGTCTATCTGCAAATGCTAGAAGCCTAAAAAGTAAGATGGGAGAATTAGAGTGTAAATGAAGATCTAGACATTATAGGCATCACAGAGACATGGTGGAATGAGGATAACCAATGGGACACTGTAATACCAGGGTACAAAATATATCTGAATGACAGAGTAGATAGAGTTGGTGGTGGGGTGGCTCTATATGTAAAAGACAACATTGAGTTAAGTACAATTAAAATTTTAAAGGATGCCAACTGTTCCCTAGAATCTCTATGGATAGAAATTCCAGGTATAAAGGGGAAGAGTATTGCAGTAGGGCTAAACTATTGTCCCCCTGACAAGGACGGAGAGACTGATAAAGCAATGCTAAAAGAGATTAGACAGGCTACTAAAGTCGGCAGCATAATAATAATGGGTGACTTCAATTACCCTAATATTGATTGGGGGAATGTTTCCTAGGGGCGGGACGTGGAGGTCAAATTTCTGGATGCCCTAAATGACTGCTTCCTAGAACAGCTGGTTCTAGAACCAACAAGAGGAGGAGCTATTCTAGATCTAATCCTGAATGGCACGCAGGACCTGGTGCAAGGAGTAACTGGCGGAGCCACTAGGCAATAGCGATCATAATATTATCACATTGGACATAATTTCTATAGGGAGAAAGAAAACAAAAGTACAGCAATAGCATTTAACTTTAAAAAGGGAGATTCTGACAAAAGGAGGAAACTAGTTAAAAAGAAACTAAAAAGCCCAGTTGCAAGGGCTACAAGTTTGCAAGTGGCATGGAGACTGTTTAAAAGCACCCTCTGGAAGCCCAGATTTAATGCATCCCGCAAGTTAAAAAAGGAAGCAGGAAGACCAAATGTCTTCCACTGTGGTTAAATGAGGAGGTGAAGGAGGCTATTAGAGCCAAAAAGGCATCCTGTAAGAAATAGAAGGCTAGTCTCAATGAAAATAATATGAAAGAGCATAAACACTGGCAATGTAAATGTAAAGTGTTAATAAGGCAGGCCAAGAGAGAGTTTGAAGGGAGGCTTGCTATAGAGGCAAAAACAAGCAACAAAAACTTTTTCAAATACATCAAAAGCAAGAAGACTGCTAGGGAGTCAGTTGAGCCATTAGATACAAGGGAGTAAAAGGGGCGCTCGGGGAGGATAAGGACATTGCAGAGAAGCTGAATGAGTTGTTTGCGTCGGTCTTCACTGCGGAGGATTTTGGGGAGGTACCCATGCCGGATCCTTCCTTTGTGGGTGAGGAATTGGAAGAGCTGTTACAATCATTGTGACATTGGAAGATGTTCTAGGGCAAATTGACAAACTGAATACTAACAAGTCACTAGGGCCAGATGGCATTCACCCCAGAGTTCTGAATGATTTGGAAAAGGTTGTTAAGAGTGAGGTGATCAAATGTGCAGAAAACACCAAGTTATTCAAGGTAGTTAAAACACGAGCAGACTATGAGGAACTGCAACAGGGTGACACTGGGTGCCTGGGCATCTAAATGGGAAATGAGATTTAATGTGGACAAGTGCAAAGTGATGCACGTAGGGAAAAATAATCCAAACTATGCGTACACAATGCTGGGTACTAGGAGTTACCACTCAGGAAAAGGATCTGGGGGTGGTTGTGGACAATACAATGAAATCCACAGCGCAGTGCACAGCAGCAGTCAAAAAGCAAACAATGGTAGGAATTATTCGGAAGGGGATAGAGAATAAAACTGAGGATGTCATAATGCCTCTACACAAATCAATGGTGCGACCGCACCTCAAATATTGTGTGCAGTTCTGGTCGCCCCATCTCAAAAAAGACATAGCTGAACTAGAAAAGGTACAGAGAAGGGCAACAAAAATGATCAAGGACATGGAAGGGCTCCCGTATGAGGAGAGGCTTGGTAGGTTGNAATTGGGTTGTGGAATTTACTGCCAGAGGCTGTGGTAAGGGCCAGTACTATAGCTGTGTTTAAAAGAGGTTTGGACAAGTTTCTGGAAGATAGGTCCATTAGCAGCTATTAGCCAGACAGTATCAGGGAACATGACGGGAGCTAGGGGAAAACAACAGGGAATGGATCCCCCATTGTGACCTGTTGGGTGAGTCTCCCAAGCCACTGTGATTGGCCACTGTCAGAGACAGGATGCTGGGCTAGATGGACCATTGATCTGACCCAGTATGGCACCACTTATGTTCTTATGATCTAATATAAGGATGCATGTCAGCATCCAACTATACCAGTTCTATCTAGCTCAAAGATCCTAGATGCACTGAGACCTTTCACATAGTTTCTTGTATAAAATAGAACCAACCATACTGCACATATCTTGTGTGCTAGGGAAAAAGGCATAAAGCTGAGATAAGCAAACTACAACTCAAAGCACTTTTACATGCAAATGATCTAAGCAGATTACACTGGTAACGTGTGAAAGGGGCCTTAGGCTTGTGTGTTGTGTCCTGACCAGAGAGCAGAAGCCCAATAAAAATAGTATCCCCACTGAAGACAGCTGCACCCTGAACAAACACTTGTATGTAAGCCTTAGAAGTGATGTTGCAGTAAAACAATATTATTTTCCTTCATTATCATATTTTCTTAACTTTCTCCCCTCTGTCTGTTCAATAAAGGTTCTTCCAACAATGTAAATGTTTGCAACTTTGAGCAATGTGAGGACAGTTTTTTGGGTACTTTTTTCATTTGCTTATTTACCTTGATGCATAGGATAGCTATGGCTTTCCAACATCTGGAGATCATTGTGTATTTAGTTATTTCTTTCCCAGGCTGTAATTCCTGATGAAAAGATGCACTCAGATAATTTAGACTTCAATTTTTTGTTTTCTCACTCAATAGGTGTTACAGTAATTGACAAACCATTATGAACAGGAAAATATTTTAATCTTAATTATGCACTAGAGGCAGAATTCAACAAGTGTTCTTGAAGTGACTGGGTATCTAAGCACTTCTCTACTTGTAGCTGCACGTTGAATGAAAGTGGAAGACGTGATCCTCTACAATTACAGATGATAGACAGTGAAGATTACTCTAGGTAGAAGCAATGTGTAGGATTATTCTGCACCGAGCAGCAGCTGAATGAAATTCAATAAAGGTTTATGGACCACAGCTTTTATTTACAAGGACTTCAAACAAAAAAGTTTTCTTTTGTAAGGACCAACTCGTGTCAGTTATGACTGACTATGGATTGTTCAGTAAGGATAAAGTAGTGTGTTCTGGTGAAAGTACAGCTTTGTCTCATAGATTTGGGGGGAGAATATATCCATGAACTGTGAGTCTTCAGAACGGATATTGAATCCCAGCTCAGCAGTATAAGCTGGCATGGGGTAAACCATTTTGCTTTTTATAAAACTACTTTAGTTACTATAAATATTGTGTGCATTAATATGTGTGTAGGTTTCTTTCATTTACAATTGTTTGGAATTTGATTATACTATTTATAATTGACACGGTACTTTGAATTATGCCTGTACTATGTTGTACAACAGAGTTGTATTTTTTCATATTTAACATTTCTTAACACTATTAAATGCCACTTAAAGAAAATGAAAAAGGTGTTATGCTCCTTGAAATGCCAAAATCTTTTAATAAAAATTTACCTATACCTATTTATGATTTTCTTCTGTTTAATAGTCATATTTTAGTGTACTTCTTTCTTACCTTTTTATCAAAAGGTGAATATTTGGCATGAACATAACTTCAGGTTTACAATGAATGTATGGAGCTCTGTTGAACTTGCATGCCATTAAGAACTAATTTTGTGTGTGTAACATTAGCTGCTATTAAGAAAAACATGAAAACTTACTGTATGTGACTGTTTCTAAGGCATATCTTTTTGGTTAATTCTTGGATGAGCCTTTAAATATGATAAATTGTAATTTTGAGCTATTTTCTTTAAATAAAAGTTTGTATATTCATAATATCAGTGAGCTTCTTTAAATAGGTATTAAGTACTGGCAACAACTTCCTTGCTAATGCCATCAGTTGGGGAAGGGGGGAATATATGGAAAAATGTATTTTAACCTTCAAAACACAAGTCAGTTACAGGGAGTGAAAAATATGTAGCAAAAGAAAACCAATGAAAGGTGCTAATTTTATTACCCAAATTGTGAATTCAAATGCACAAAGGACCTTTCTTTACTGGTCCTTTTTGTGGCTTTCCTGGGCCCTATTAACTGACTGTTCTAAAACGGGTATGGCTGTGAGGCGGGTCCATGTGTGCCCATGCATGTCCAGTGAGGGGGCGGGGAATCAAATGGGTCAGGGATGCACGGGCGATGGGCGCACGCCCCTACCCATGCGTGTTCTGGCCTGCCTCCACATGGAACAGCCAGCATTTTCCCCCGATGCTCTGCGTGTGGGCATGGGTGAGTGGTGCATGGGTCACGGGAACGTGCGCCCATCCACACTGCCTTCAGATGGGCACTCAGGCAGGTGGGGGATGGGTGGACCTCTGGGTGCGTCTCGTCTAAAAAAAAAAAAAAAAAAAAGCCTAAGTTAGTCACCATCTACTTCCAGGTGCACTTGTGTCTGATGGTAGACTTGCTGCACGTCTTAATAATTTAGTGAATGCTGACGCCATATGCATGGCCAGTCCCCCTGCTCTTTCAGCTTAGAGAACAGTTCCCTTTTTATCCAACTTTATTCAGTGATTTTATATGCCCTTTACTTTCAATTATTTCTTATTGGTTGCATCTTTTGTTTGCTTAGGCTCTCCCATAGCTTTGATCATCTTACAGGATCATAGACCTTGTCAATGGTATTTTCAGATCCAAGCTAAGGTTCCAGTCCAGGAATTTCCCCGTCTCCTTGCTCGCACTGGGTTTCAAGGGGGCCCAGAAGTCAGTTAGACAGCGACTTTTGGATGTATCTTGTCAAGCTGAGATTACTATCCTTAGTTTGTCTCCATCTACTGCCTTTTATTTCTCAATTATGAATACTTACCTGGCTCCCTCTGCTTTTTTTTGATATATTATCTTCTTAATGACTGGAAAGCTTTTTTAAGGGCTAGAGTAAACTGTTTGCCTTCTGCTCGCCTGTCTGGTCGTTATAACGGGACACTGTATCCTAATCGAGTTTGCCCATGGAGACTGTTTTGCATGTGATCCTTCACTGTAGGTTGTATGAGGACCTTAGAGATAAACTGATTCAACCCATTCTTGTTAGATTTCAGGGTGGGGCGATGTGTTTTATGTACATTTTTTATTAAATAATAAATCCCCTGTTGTTGCAACTTGGACTGCAAAATTTTTGACTGCCTCTGTTAAAAGGAAGAAAGTATTGGTGTCCTCCTGAAAGTCTTCCTGTTCGGGTTCCCTCTCCTTGGAGTAAGGCTCTCCCCCTTTTGTTTTTTTGACCTCCCCAGTTTAGATATGTTGGTTGGTTTGTTCTGTATTGGATGGTTGTTTAATTGTCGGAATCTATTTTTATTTTGTCTTTGTAATGGCTATGGCTATACAAATAAATTGAAACCTTGAACCTATATGCCCATTACACAAATTAACATACTCTTTCTGTGGGCCAGTGCTTTATTTCAGGAGACTTCCTTTCCTTTAATTCATGAAGATTGTGGATGTGGACATTTTCAGGTAGTTGAAATGAGACGTTCTAGATTTGAAACTAAGGTCAGGATGAAAACTACTGTTTTCAGAATCTGAAGTAAAATTTGACTTTCTTAGAAGCTGCGCAAGGAACAGAGATACCATACATAGTGTAGCCCCAGGGCAAGCACTGGCCCTTTAAGACTTCCTTTGGGGAAAGGAAGGGCAAGAGTATGACGGAGAAGCTGAGTTGAACCAATAGGAGAGGATACACTCCATGAGGGGAGGGGGAATAGAATGGAGAGAATAGAAGAGAGCTGTGAGGAGAATGGAGAAGGAAAAGCTGTGAAGAGGATAGAGAGCTGTGAGGGAGGAGAGGAAGGGGGGGGGACTGAGAGAGCATCTGAAAGTGAAAGAAAGCTGATAGATACCAACAGAGTGAGAGAGCCACCAAAAAAGAGACATGAACAAAGAGATTTGAGACCGAGGTACTCTGATCAAGTTCCAAGTACTATGTCCAGGTACTCAGAACCTTTTTCCACCTACCTGGAAATTAGAACTCAAACACTTTAATCAAACTTAAATTTAGGGAAAACACAATGGGGACCCTGACAAGAAGCATAATAGGTAAGTTTCACCCTCACTAAAGAGGTAAATGCCCCTTAAACATAGATTGTAAAAACAGTGTTAGCATGTTGAAGGCAACATGCACAACGCTTTTCAGATCATAGTGACTCGTGAGTGGCCCAAAAATTCAATAATTCAGGTCCAGTTTTTACTGTTTTGTTTTGATTTCTCAAGAACCCTTGTTTCCCCAAGGAAACAAATTCTCTATTGTCCAGGGAGCTGAAAATGGCATTCAAATAGTTTACAAATTGGCCCTTTTCCTCCCCAGCATGTATCCATGTAAATTACTGGTTCAGATACATGCTGGGGAGAAAAAGGGGCAATTTGTAAGGTATTTGAATGTAATTTTCAGTTCCCTGGACAATAGAAAATTTGTTTCTCTGGGGAAACAAGGATTCCTAACAATAGGAAAACAAAACAGTAAAAACTAGAGCTGGGTTATAGAATTTTGGGACCTCTCACAAGTCACCATGACCTGAAAAGACATTGAGCATGTTGCCCTCAACCTGCTAATGTTGTTTTTACAATGGGTAGGGCAGGGCATTGATCTCTTTAGGGAGGGGAAAGCTTGCCTGTTGTACTTTTTGTAAGCTCATGAGTCACCATGACCTGAAAAGACATTGAGCATGTTGCCCTCAACCTGCTAATGGTGGTTTTACAATGGGATGGGCAGGACATTGCATTGCATTGATCTCTTTAGGGAGGAGAAGGCCTCTTCCTTGCTGGCCTTCCCCGCTCTCACCTTCCCCGCTCTCACCTTTCTTCCCTTATCTCTGTTCAAAACTCTGCTGCCAAGATCATCCACCAAGCCCATTGCTTTGACCATGTGCAGCCTCTCTTCTCCTTTCTTCCTGAGCGTATTCTGCACAAGCTCCACGTCTTCACCTACAAAGCCCTTCACAACTTCACTCCCACCTACCTCTCTGCCCTGATCTCCTCTCCTATTGGTTCAACTCCCATTGGTTGTACTTTTTGTAAACTCAGCATTGTACTTTCCTTAAATGTGAGATTAATAACAGAAAAGCTTGGTTTATGCTTGTCATCTGATAAGAAAAATAGTTAAGAACAGAAATATTAGGTCACTCTGGATATGTGCATAATGGTGTATTCAAAGTTTCTGAAGTTTTCCAGGTATTTGGAAATTCAGAACTGGGGAATGAAATCCCTGATAAATTCTAAGTAAAACCAAGGATTGAGTTTCAAGGACAGAGTCTCAGTTCTAATCAGCACTGAGATTGCACACCAGAGGAGAAAGAGCTGAAAAAAACATCAAAGAGAACTGGAAAGAGTTCCATGAGGAAGAAACAACAGACTGTAATCAGTTGATTTGATGCACCGAGGTAATTTGTCCCCCTCCTCAGCACCACTTGCCTTTTTCCCTTACCCCCTGATTTATTGATCCCTTTTCCCTGTTTGTTGTCATGTTGTTGTAATAAAGCCTTTGCCCTTTCTCCCCTTCCTGTGTGTAGTTCCCTTATTGGGATCTGTGAGGGGGGGATCTGGGTCTGTGTCGTCTTGGTTTTACCTTAGATTTTCTTTGTTGTTGGTGAAGCCCTCCTCCCCCTTTTTGGCTGGAGAGTTCACCAACTAGAAGCATCACCTATTAGAACCCCTAAAGAGAACCCAGGCCCTATAGCTCCTCCCTCCTTGCAAGGAGGCCAATTGGTGGGAAGAGTGGGGTTACAATAGTAACAAAGGATAAAAATACAAGGGGTTGGAGATCCATCAGTGGATGAATACCAGAAGTCATAAAACAATTTTAAATGGGGTTATTTTAATACTTAGCATGTGCAACAAGCTAATCAAGATTTCCTTATAGTGTTTAAGAAAAAAATAGCTTTTAAGTGACATGAATCCCTTTTCAGATGGATAAAAATATGATTGGGGTTGCTGAGTCACTAACCATAGAGAGTACATACCTCTTGCTATTAGTAGTAAATAAGAATGCCAAGATACGCCATCTCCTCTGCCAAAACTCTCATCCACGCCCTAGTCGTCTCACGCCTTGACTATTGTAACCTCCTCCTTGCTGGCCTTCCCCGCTCTCACCTTTCTTCCCTTATCTCTGTTCAAAACTCTGCTGCCAGGATCATCCACCAAGCCTGTCGCTTTGACCATGTGCAGCCTCTCCTCTCCACTGGCTCCCCCTTCCTGAGCATATTCTGCACAAGCTCCTCGTCTTCACCTACAAAGCCCTTCACAACCTCGCTCCCCCCCTACCTCTCTGCCCTGATCTCCCTCCGAACCCCTGTTCGAGCACTCCACTCCTCTTCCATCGCCTCCCCTGCTCCCCCAACCGCCTTCGTCCCTTCTCTCTCACTGCCCTGCATGCCTGGAACTCCCTCCCTGCCCTCATCCGCCTTGCCCCCACCCTCCACACCTTCAAGTCCCTCCTCAAATCCATCTATTCTGCTCTGCCCTTCCTAACTCCTGCTAACCATCCCCACCCAGGATTATCCCCCACCTGTTATCTGCAAACTCCCAATTTACTGTAACCAAGCCAAGAACGTGTACCTGAGTTCTCACATCCTCATGAATGTTGCATCCCTTGTCTCTCCCTCTGTTCCCCCTTCCCTCTCTCGCCTCCCCGTCTTTAGATTGTAAGCTCTCGGGCAGGAAGCACCAGGTACATCGCTGGCACTATATAAATGCTTATAATAATAATTATTATTATTAATAATGCCTTAATGTTTTAGTGACATATGACTGAAACAAACCATGTTTTCCTGCTCCTCTGGAACTGTCGCTCCTCTGCTAATAAAGCCCCCTATATCCATGATCTTTTCTTCTCTCGTTCCCT
Organism: Sphenodon punctatus; assembly: GCA_003113815.1. Taxonomy (NCBI): domain Eukaryota; kingdom Metazoa; phylum Chordata; class Lepidosauria; order Sphenodontia; family Sphenodontidae; genus Sphenodon; species Sphenodon punctatus. The sequence goes on along the minus strand of QEPC01013194.1, from coordinate 255,105 downwards.
TCACCTTCTCGCCCTTACTGAAACCTGGATCTCCCACACTGACTCTGTCACCCCTGCCACCCTCTCCTAGGGAGGTCTCTCCTCCCACCAGCCCCGGTCTGAAGGCTGGGGTGGTGGCGTAGTCCTCCTGCTCTCCTCTTCCTGCCAGTTTCAACCCTTCCCCCCTCTCTCTCCTTCCCCTCCTTTGAGGGTCATTCCGTATGCCTCTACTTCCCTCTCCACCTCCGAGTAGCTGTCATCTACCCCCGCCTCCCTCTCCTCCTTTCTCTCTGAGTTCGAGTACTGGCTCACCCTATTCCTCTCTGATGACATCCCCACACTCATCCTTGGCAACTTCAATATTCATGTTGATGCACCCTCCCAACCTTGCATCACCCGTTTCCTCTCCTTAGCCTCCTCCTTTAATCTCTGCCTCTGGACTAGCTCCCCCATCCACACTGATGGTCACTGTCTTGATCTCATGTTCTCTAGGAACTGTTCTGTCTCCGATCTCTCCTTCGAACCCCAACCCATATCTGATCATTTTGTTGCCTCCTTCAACCTTTACCACTGCTCCCCCTCCTCTTCCCCATCTCCCCATCCCTTGTGCGATCTGCAGGCCATTGTGCCCCAGGACTTTGCCTCCTCCCTCTCTCCTCTTCTTCCTTGGGCCTTCTCCTCCTCCTCCCCCGATTTTGCCGTCTCCACCTTCAACTCCTCTCTCGCCTCCACCCTCGGCTCCCTTGCCCCCCTCTCCTCCCACCCGGCTCACTCCCGTAACCCTTGCCCTGGGCTCACCCCCACCATTCGACATCTCGGCTCCAGCACCTGGGCTGCTAAATGCCTCTGGCGCAAATCCCACTACCACGCTGACTTCCTCCATTTCAAATTCTGCTTGTCATCACTCAACTCTATCTCCCTCGTTAGACAGCAGTACTATGCCTCACACATTGAGTCCTGCTCCTGAGACCCTCACCGCCTCTTCTCCACCTTTGACTCCCTTCTCAAGCCCCCCTATCCTCCACCTCCCTCTTCTCTCTCCACTCAGGATCTTGCTCTCTTTTTCACTCTAAGACTAACAAGATCCGCCTGGAAATTGCTTCCAAGTCCTCTCCCCCTACTACTCCCCCCCCC
>QEPC01013194.1:204956-222434 GCA_003113815.1 Sphenodon punctatus | reverse complement strand
TCGGGAGCACATAACACCTGTGCTCCGGGCTCTGCACTGGTTGCCGATAGCGTGCCGAGCCAGGTTCAAGGTGTTGGTATTGATTTATAAAGCCCTTCACGGTCTCGGCCCCTCATACCTCAGGGACCGCCTCGCCCTCCGCGCCCCGGAGCGGACCCTTTGGTCTGCCGGGGGTGCCTTCTTGGAGGTCCCCCGTGTTAAGCGGGGGGCCACAATGGAGAGGGCATTCTCGGTGGCCGGGCCGCGTCTCTGGAACTCCCTGCCAGAGGAAGCTCTCCTGGCCCCAAGCCTTTTGGTATTTCGACGACCGTGTAACACCTGGCTGTTCGCCCAGGCCTTTGGGGAGGGAGGGAGGGTCTAGTGGATTTTTATCTCCCCTGCCCTATTGATTTTTGTATTCCGGGCCCTGTTCTTAATACTTTTAATATTTGAGATTGTATTTTTATATGTTTTAAATTGTTTTTTATTGTTGGAAGCCGTCCCGAGCTATGTTCAGGAGGGGCGGGGTATAAATTAAATTAAATAAATATGGCCATAGCTACCTTTTGGGTCAGAAAGTCTTCCACTACCACCTTATAAAGCTAAGACTCCAAATGTTTCTCCCTTACATATGTGTATGAAAGGTCAAGGGAGTGTATAAATGAAGTGTGAACTCTTTTGAAATTAGCAATGATACATTGTCCAAATAAAAAAATTAATGATTATAAGGAGCACTGTAGGTTTAGCAGAGTAACCCCATTCTCTGTGGGCTCAAATAGGTTAATGGTATCCTCATGATCTGTGATTTCTACATAACAACATTACTGTTGCCTTAGGGAACTATTACCTCTTATGGACTGACAAAAATATTCTGTGTTAAGAAAAGCAAAATGGACAAAAACCAGTCCCAAAACTGCACCTTCTAGTAACGGACCATGATTTTGCCAGTGGAGTCTTTCAAAAGTGGCCGTGTTATTGTTGATGTAGGCATACTGGAACAAATGCTGTACAGCATTTAACGATGCGGTGGTGTAGGATACTTTTCAGCACCAACAAAATATGAATGTTTTGAAATCTCCAAGATTCTAATCTAGTTTCCCTATCCTTTCTACAATATTATGAAGCACTTTTAAACACTTGTGATTATATCTATATTTTTCAAATACTGTATACTGGGTCAGGTGCCATGCAACACGTTTCCCCTCCCCATTCATTTTATTAATGATGAAGTTTTTCTCTAATGATTGATTGGTGGAGGGAGTGGCAGAGGATGGTGGCCCAGGATAGAGAACTTCATGCCTGCAGGTATTCAGAACTTTAAATTGGGTCTTAGTAAGACTGTATTTACATACTTTCACTGTTAATTACTTAAGGTTTAGGTTGATTTTTTTTTAACTACAGTAGATAATCAGTGCTTCAGTGGTCTTATGTAAAACTACTAATTAGGTCCCTAGCACTGTTCAATTCTAAACGTTAACGTCATTTGCATTAATATCAATGTGCATTTTATTTTTTCTTCTAGTGGCTATGATATTCCTCTGAATCCTTTGCATCTGCTCCCGTTCTATGCTGGGGCTCAATTTCATGATTTTCATCACATGAACTTCGTTGGCAACTATGCTTCAACCTTCACGTGGTGGGATAAAATCTTTGGGACAGACTCTCAGTACATTTCCTATTAAGAGAGAGACCAGAAACAAGAACTGTCTGAGGAAAAGAAGTCCAAATAAATTTCTCATTTTAAAAACAAAGACCAAACAAACTATTGCCATATGTTTTGGGGTAAAACTGGCAGTTAACACATGGTCTCCAATCCAAGCAATATTTTGCTTTTTAAGAAAAGCAAAAATTAAACATATACTTTAGCTGCATCCACAAACCAGTTTGTGGATTGTGGCCCTTGATTCTTGCCTACTAAGTGATAGGGAAAGCCATTTAACTAAGTTGCAGTATCTTTCTAATGAGAATGCTTTTTCTATTTTATAAAAAGTACTGTATATATATTTTAATTACAGATTTAAAGAGGGATAGTTGAAAGGTTTTTGCAAGAATTTTACATGTTGAGTGTTTCACTGTTTAGAATTATATACATTACTGTACACTGAAATTAGGCTTTAAGTGTTATCAAATCCATCAAATTCGTTGAGGCTTCGGTACTGGCACTATATTAAAATCTTAAGCAAATGGATTGTATTTGCTTGGAAACCAAAATATCAATTGATAAGGAGCTTGGGCAGGCAGTATGCACACTAAATTACACAACTATTCCAGAAGTGCTATATGTAAATTTATTGGAGATATTCCTGGAGATGGGTTGGTACATTAATTTAGATCGGAGGTAGAAAAGGTTAGGTTTCGTACTATTTGATTTGATGAACTTTTCTTGCTGCTGTTGGAAGCGACTTTTGTTGATGTACTTAGTGTTTACAGTCCCCTTCATGTGTTTTTGAATCCACTGAACTGACTTGTTGCTATATTTGCACTTGTGGCTGACAAAATGATATGTAGTTTTGATTTGATGTGTCGTGTTTTTGCACAGTTCCATACCTTGATGTACAGCAAATGAAACTAAATGAGTATGGTTGCCTAATTTGACAATTAGCACTTCATTTTTTATTAATAGGGTATTCTGAAACTATTTAATGTGAGCTGAATTTTAGGGTAGCATTTGTTATACATTTTATTGCTCAATTGCCAAAACATATTGTAATCTCTCACCTGGACTACTGCAGCCACCTCCTTACTCACCTTTTCCACTCTCACCTGGACCTTACTTCTGTTCAACACTCTGTGGTCAGCGTTATCCACCTAATCTGCTTTGTTCATGTTCAGCCCCTTCCGTTTCCTTTTTTGTCTCCCTTTTCCCTCTTGCATCCAACACAACCCTTTGTTCTCACATGGAAGTTCTTCATGACCTTGCTCCTCCCTCTCCTTCTCTGCCTCAGCCTCCTGTTCCCTAAGCTCTTTGGAACTTTCTCCCTGAGCACGCACACATGTCCTTCTCTCCTCCCCTGACTTTCCAATCAGGAGAAAGATAGCTGTTCTGTCAGGCTTTCCCTATTTCCTTGCTGATGCTCCTCCTTTGTGGGAACCTGTATTTACTACACCCAAAAATCCTGAAATTTTGCGGCCTGCGAAGCCAAATTCTGCACATTCATTTGGAGCATAAAGTTTGGATAATTATGCAACACTTTTTAAATGCAAATTTCCCAGGATGCAGTCTCCCAGCAATACACAGTTCTTTTGCCTCAACCCTATACTACCAGAACAATGCAAAGAAAAATCCACCTATGCCTCACTACTCAAAACAGACAACACAAACTACCACACAAACAGGCCTTTGTCCACATATCCCAGCAACACCCTCTTTCCCACCTCACCCACAGTCAGACCTCTCCACCCTCTTTTCACTACATCCGCTGTACCTTCTCTGCTCACAGACTGACACCTCTCCACCTACCCCAGCAACACCCCTAGGCTGCTTGCCCACATTCAGTAAGTGGTGGGGTCTAACGTGAGTTTAACTCACATTAGCGCAGTCACGTGAAACCCCTGACTGTGGGGATGGGATGGGGGCTTTAGTGTTGTTTTTTCCATTCTTCTGTTTAAATTCAATAATGTGATACAGGGCGGGATTTTTAGCCCTGTCTCACATTATGTAATTTAATAGGGAAATGGAAAGATAATGCTAAAACCCCTGTGCCCATGATGGGGGGGGTTTCCCATGACTGTGTTAACATAAATGAAACTCACCTTAGACCCTGCCCCTTACTGAACGTGACCAAGTAGCCATAGTTGCACAAACTATGGCCGCTTTCACATGTTACTGGGAAGAAGGGAAACTTCTGTCATAGCAATTGCGGTTCTATTCTCATGGGAATCAGCACCTGTAGGAATGTGCTTGTGGCAGGACCCCTCAAATCTGGGCATTGGGGAAGTAGCCTGGACAGTGCCACAGAACTCAGCGTGTCAGCAACACCCTTTCTAGAAGGTCTGGTACCCTAAATATGGTCCTGGCCTCCACTTTGCCCCTTTTAGCCAGGCCTAAAACCCACCAGTGAAGGCTTGTCCCAGCCTAGGGGTGGGTCCTTCCAAATAAAATTCAGATTCTAACCGTAGTCCAACATAGAACAATCACACCTTCGTGTGTGGTAAATCCTCTCCCGTGCAGCCTACTCTTCCTTAGCATCCAGGGTCTGGAGTAGCTTTTCAGGTCTTCTTTTGGGCCCATTGCAGGCTTCCTTGCTTGGGCAGCCTGGAGCTTATAGAAGGGATCCTTCCTCTGTTTCCAGCTAACTGCCATGTTAAACTCATTAGTCTTCCTTTTATATAGGCCTAGTTCATGACTCCTACTGGCTGCTTAAAGGACCAGTGTCCCATTCCCCTTTATAACTGCCTTAGCCATGCTTTCTAAAGGCAGTTTGTGGCAGCACTCTGCCACAGTGCTATTCTGCTTTTAACACTCTCATATGACCGAATCCTCCAGTGTAGCTTTTACAATGGCAGGTGTTCTCATGGGATAAAAGCGGAATAGCGCATTCCCACATGTGCTAATTCCCATGAAAACAGAGTTGCAGTTGCTATCATGGAAATTTCCCTACATCCCTGGTAACATGTGAAAGCGGCCTCAGTCTAAGTAGGTGGTGTGCTTGTAGCATCTGCAGGTGGATGTGTCTGTTGTTTAGTAGTGAGGAGGAACACCCTGAGCTGCAGGGAGGTTGATACTTACGGCCTAATCACTAAATTAAAACAATGAATTTTTTCTAATCTAGAAGCAAGGATGCACAAACAATATCATCATCATCAACCCTTTGGCAGGAGGGGGTGGGATAACAAATTATTATTAAGAATTTATATAGCGCCAGCAGTGTACCTGGTGCCTTACAACTCTTGAAAATAGACATGGTGCCTGCCCTGGTGGACTTGCAATCTAAGAGAGACAATGGAGGGAAGAAGAGGGGTGATGAGATGAGGGACATTCTAGCCTAAGAATAACTTCTAAGCCAGTTTTAGCAAGTCTTGAGGCCAAAGTCCCCCTGCAACTTGTCCTTTAATTGACCTGGGCCACTTACAGGGTGCTCGCTTCTGACGTTCTTCCTGGGGTGTTAACATCACATTGGGTGTAAACAGACAGCAGCTCCAGATTTGCCCACAGATGCCCCTGTGACAGCCAAGTTTACCGGTCTGCGTGAAGGGTGCTCACCCGATGTGCAACATGGAGCAGGCTCGAGCTGCTCCAGGGCAGCCCAGCATGGCTTGCACTGCAAGATCCAGGAGCACACCATGCAGAGCAGGCTGGGCAAACAGCACTGCTGCCCCTCTGTTGGGGAGGGAGACCCACAGATCACCTCCGTACCCATCTGCAACAGAGTTGCAAACAACCTCCGAGAGCATCGCTAGAGTGGCCCATGGGCCTGATGGCGGGATAGAGAGTGGGCGCCACTTGGGTAGACTTCGGCCACAGGACTGTGCCAGTCCAGCTGTTGTGGCACTGGGCAGAGCTGGTAAATGATGGCCATGGGGATGGACCTACAGAGCAGCTTTGGCAGGCTCCCTGTCTGAAACTAGTGTCTCGAACCCAGCATTGCTCATGCCAACTCAGCTTAAATTAAGCCGATGTAGGCCTTTCAAGCTCAATAGGCCTGTCATTAACAGTTTGCTAATTATAGCAGCTTGCTCCTAATGACTACTTTTGACTACAAGGTCCATAAATGTCTAAAAATTAAGTTGGGCAGGGTGCGACGTGAATAGCAGGATATGAATCTGTTCTGCACTTCTCTGAAGCAGCTGACGCTGACCTCTGTCAGGGACAGGATGCTAAACCTGCCAGCAATTTATCCTCCCAGCAGCTCCTTCTTGGCTGGTGACTCCAAGGAATTTCAGAGCACCTGAAAAAGCAGGCCCCTGGTTTCGGTCCCCACAGGATTGGCTTACTGCTTGCCAGCTGAGCCAGCCAGACAACAAAATCCTCACAAGGGAGTCGTGGAATCTAGCCTACCGCCTGGCCTTTGCAACAGCCCCCCCTACCATGAGGCAACAGCTCCACCCTGTGGTCCTTTCTAGGACTGCTCTGGCTTTTATGGATGAAGCTCACTAGCTGGCTGCCCCTCAGCTGAGCACAATCAGCTGCACCCATGCTTCACAGCTTTCCTCTTAAAGAGCCAATAGCTGCCTTTGCTACTGAGGTTTCTATAGGATGGTTCCCTGCAGGCACTTACCCCCTTGCTAGGCCATAGTCCTACAAGGACTGTGACTTGGTCACAGGCAGTTACCAACTTCTTTGACTACCTTGCCCAAATGAGGTAGTAGAACGTACTTAATAAAGTTTTCTTTGTATTTCAAGCCAGGGGTTGTGGGATTTATACTTAATAAAGGGGTATGGTGTGGGGAATGGCCTAGGGAAAAGGCAAAACATTTGGGACTTGGGGCCAGGGAGAGCGACCCACAAATGGCAGCTAAGATAGGCTGTCTGTCAGGGGCCCAGGGCGTGGGGCTTCCAGGACATAGGCAGATGTAGGGGGTCAGGGTATATTATTATTATAAGCATTTGTATAGCGCAGGGCCAGAACCAGCATGGGGAAAGCAGAGGACAAGGCTAGACACAAGACTAAGAACAAAGAAAGGGGGGAAACCCCTCAGCTTTTCTCCCGGGTAGCAAACCCCCTCAGAGATCTACAATCTCAGAGAGAATACAGCTCATCATTAGGGTTCATAGGGAAAACACCCAAAGAATACAGAGAACCAGGAAACAACAGAACCAGGGAACAAACAAAGAACTAGGAAGCCAGGCCAGGAAGCATGGTGGAACAGAGGGTTAGGACAATAGGCAAAGGGGCCAGACCACAAGGCAAGGCACAGGGGGCTATGGGCTAGAGCAAAGGGACTAGGGAAAAAAGGAGTGTAAGGGAGCAAGCAAGCACCAGGGAAGGCACTTCTGGGGGACTGCAGGGGGGCAGGGGGGTTTTTGTGTTTTATATTGGGCAGGCTTTTTATTTTTCAGGGCTAGGGTGGTAGGGTGGGGGTATTGACACGGGGGGTAATGTGGGGGGTGGACCCAGGGACTCCCCCTGGTGAGAGCAGGGGGAGGACCGGGAGGGTTGGGGGGGAGGGGGTGGCTCGGTCTCCCCGTGAGAGGGGGAGACCGAGGGAGAATGGGGAGGGTATGGTTGGGGGGGGGAGGGTTATGGGGGGGGAGGGGGGGAGGGAGGGCCGGGGGGCAAGCAGCCGGGTCTGAAGGGCCGGGATTGGGTGGACGGAGGGGAGGGCATGGCCATTGGGGTCGTGATGGGGCGCGGACGGTATGGTCCATGGGGTGGGAAGGCACGGGCCCCTAGGGGTCCACGGTGCCTGAGGGAGGTGGAGGTCATCACCCCCCCACTAAGGGGGAGGGAGGTGCCGGGTCCAGGGTCCGCGCGTGGGGGGCTGGTGCTGATGAATGCGAGGTCCGTGGTCAACAAGGCCCCGATTATCCACGATTTGATCGTGGATGGGGCCGTGGACCTCGCATGCATCACGGAGACCTGGCTGGATGATCTGGCCGGTCCAACTTTGGCGGATCTGGTTCCAGCTGGGTATGCCGTGCAGCATCAGCCCCGCATGAGCGGCCGGGGAGGAGGCGTAGCTATTGTTTTTAGGGAAGACTGGCCTGTTAGGAGGTATCCAGTGCCGGAGATTGTGGGTGTAGAGGCTCTGCACGTGGTGATCGATTTGGCTGGGGGCAAGCTAGGGGTGCTGCTGGTGTACCGGGCCCCTTCATGCCCGGCGGCATCCCTTACCGCTCTAGCGGAGCTGGCCTCGGAGGTGGTGTTGGGCTCCCCCAGGACTTTGGTTCTGGGGGACTTCAACGTCCACGCCGATGCCGGCCTTGTTGGGGCGGAGCGGGAGTTCATGGCCGCCATGGCAACTATGAACTTGTCCCAGGAGGTGATCTGCCCGACCCACGTGGGGGGACATATCCTCGACCTGATCTTCGGCTCTGGCCTTGAGGCGGGGGGTCCGGTTGTGGGGGAGGTGACAGCGGTGCCCTTGTCGTGGACGGACCATTACCTCCTTCAGGCCGGTCTTTTAGCGCGCCCCCTCCAGAAGGGGAAGGGACCAGTTAGGATGGTCCGCCCTCGGAGGCTGATGGAACCCCAGCGGTTCCAGGAGGTCCTGAGGGAGCTTACCCTGGATGTGGACGGTCACTCTGTGGATGAGCTGGTCCGGCATTGGAACATCTTGCTGGAGGAGGCCATTGACAGGGTGGCTCCGAGGCGCCTTCTGCCTCGGTCTCGTCACCGCAGGACCCCTTGGTTTACTGAGGGGCTGCGGTGTATGAAGCGTGTGGGCAGGAGGCTAGAGCGACGCTGGCGTCGGACTCGGTCTGTCTCCGATCGTCTTCTCCATAGGGCCCATTTGCGGTCCTATGTGGAGGCTGTGAGGACGGCGAGGAAGGAATTCCTCGCCGTCCTCATAGCGTCTGCGAAGTCGCGTCCAGCGGAGCTGTTTCGGGTGGTGCGGGGGCTGGTGAGTCCGGCCTCCCTCCGCCTGGATGGGGACTTGTCCCGGGCCCGCTGTGAGGAGTTTGTCATCTACTTCGCAGACAAGATCGCTCGGATTCAGGCCGATTTCGACGCTGGGTTGATAGCAGTAGGGGAAGAGCGCGGGGGGGCGGAGGGTCCGTCTGGTCCATCTTTATGGGGTGAGTTTCAGGAAGTGACGCCAGCCGATGTGGTGGATGTCCTGGGGTCTGTGAGGGCCACGTGTTGTCAACTAGATCCATGCCCGTCCTGGTTAATAAAAGCTTCCGGGGAGACGTTGGGGACGGTGCTGGCGAGGGTGGTGAATGCGTCCCTTCGGCAGGGGAGGTTGTCGCCTTGCTTAAAAGAGGCTGTGGTGCGCCCCCTGCTGAAAAAACCATCGTTGGACGTAGACGCGCTCGCCAGCTACCGACCTGTCTCTAACCTTCCCTTTTTAGGGAAGGTTATTGAGCGGGCAGTGGCGCTCCAGCTCCAGGGTCATCTAGATAATATCGGGCTCCTTGACCCTTTTCAATCTGGGTTCCGCCCCGGCTATGGCACCGAGACGGCGTTGGTGGCCTTGGTGGACGACCTCCGCCGGGAGATGGATGCGGGATGTTCGACATTTCTCATCCTGCTCGATCTCTCGGCCGCTTTTGACACCGTGGACCATGGGCTGCTGTTGAGACGACTGCGTGACCGGGGGGGTCTGGACGGGACTGTTCTTGAATGGTTCCGTTCATTCCTCTCGGGGAGGAGCCAGCGGGTGGTGTTGGGGGAGGAAACATCGAGCCCCCGCGCCTTACCGTGTGGCGTTCCGCAGGGATCGATCTTGTCTCCATTATTATTTAACATCTATATGCAGCCCTTGGGGGAGGTCGTGAGAGGGTTCGGGGTGCGATGTCACCAGTATGCTGATGATACTCAGCTGTACCTCTCGTTTTCTACCGACCCAGACCCTGCTGTCTCGGTGCTATCCCAATGTTTGGAGGCCGTGGCGGATTGGATGCGGCGGAGCAGACTGAAACTCAACCCAGATAAGACGGAGGTGATGGTGGTGGGGAGGGCGAAGGGGGTGGTGGCCCCCCTGATTGGGGGGGTTTGCCCCCCTGTAGCTCAGCAGGTCCGGAGTCTGGGGGTCATATTGGACGCAGACCTGCGGCTGGAGCGGCAGGTGGAGGCAGTCGCTAAGGCTGCCTTCCGCCAGCTTTATCTGGTACGTAGGCTGCGTCCGTATGTCTCTGGCCCGGACCTGGCCTCCCTCATCCATGCCTTCGTCACCTCGCGGCTCGACTACTGTAACGCGCTCTACGTGGGGCTTCCCTTGTTCTTGGCCCGGAGGCTGCAGCTGGTGCAGAATGCGGCGGCCCGTCTTCTTACGGGGACGGGTCGCCGGGAGCACATTACACCGGTGCTCCGAGCGCTGCACTGGCTGCCGATAGTGTGCCGGGCCAAGTTCAAGGTCCTAGTAATGATCTATAAAGCCCTATACGGCCTTGGCCCCTCTTACCTTAGGGACCGCCTCGCCCTTCGCGCCCCGGAACGACTCCTGCGGTCTGCCGGGGGTGCCCGCTTGGAGGTCCCCCGTGTTAAGCGGGGGGCCACGATGAAGCGGGCGTTCTCGGTGGTAGGGCCGCGGCTGTGGAACTCCCTTCCGGAGGAAGCTCGCCTGGCCCCAAGCCTTTTGATATTTCGGCGTAACTGTAAGACCTGGCTGTTTGCCCAGGCCTTTGGGAGGGAGGGGGGGGTGATTTTTAATCCCCCACCTTATATATTTATTTATGATTGTACCATGCCCTGTTTTATTGATATATTTTATATTTGTTTTAAATGTTTTTATACTGTTTTATTGTTGTTAACCGCCCCGAGCTGCATGGCAGGATGGGGCGGTATAGAAATCTAGAAAATAATAAATAATAAATAATAATTGGGGCAAAAGTGGGTGGGTGATGGAGTTGCTCTGCTCAGCATGCCTTTTATGCTAGCTGGTACCCAATCAGGAAGTTGGGAGGCTGGAGTATATTGGAAACACCTGGGAAGGGCATGGTTCAGCCAAGGGCTGGAGAAATGCTGAAAGAATCATTGGGAAGACAAACAGGGCAGAAGTCAGGCCTAGGGAGTGGCACCAGAGGCTGAGGCAGTGCCCCAGGGTGGGGTGGACTGTCTAGCCCTGTGAGAAAATGAAGCACTTGGGGCCTGGGAAGTGGACTTGCCAAATGGTAACTGGAGTAGCCCAGGCAGTTTGGGGAGAATGCAAATGGCCTGGGGTCTCAGTGGGGGACCCCAGAGAGGAAGAAAACATTTTTTTATTTTTTTATTTATGTAAACATAATTTATATGCCGCCCCTCCTGCCGAAGCAGCTTGGGGCGGCTAACAATCATAATTAAATTAAACAGAAATAGAAATATGAAAATAAAACAGAACAATAAATAAACAATAAAAAAAACACAAGAGCATAAAACAACCCATACGGGAAAAGTTAAAAAAAACCCAGACACCCCCCCCCACCACCAACCCTCACCCCCCACCCTTCATCCATCTCTTTCACCAAAAGCCTGGCAGAACAGCCAGGTCTTACAAGTTGAAAGGAGGAGCGGTCCAGGGCCACCCGGGCCTCCACTGGGAGTTCCACAGCCTAGTTACGGTCACTGAGACCGCCCTCCCCATGGTCTCCCCCCGAGCTACTTGGGGAACTTCAAGAAGGGTGCCCCCCATGGGGCCGATCCAGAGCACGGGGAGTGAGGTGGTCTTGCAGGTAGGTAGGACCAAGACCGTGTAGGGCTTTATAGGTAAGCACCAACACCTTGAATCAGACCCGGAAGACTCTAGGTAGCCAGTGCAGAGAACGGAACACTGGTGTAATGTGCTCTTGGCGACTCGTCCCCGTAAGGAGACGCTGCTGCATTCTGCACCAGCTGCAGCCTCCAGACCATCACCATGGGTAGCCCCACATAGAGCGCATTGCAATAGTCCAGTCTTGAGGTGATGAAGGCATGGATGATGGTGGGCAGGTTAAGTCCAAGACATATGGCCGAAGCTGCCGCACAAGGTGTAACTGGCGGAACGTGCTCCTTGACACAGCCCCCACCTGGGCATCAAGGCAGAGCCGAGAATCGAGGAACACTCCCAGACTACAAACCTGGGGAACCAGTGGGGGACAGACCCCATCAATAACAGGGGATGCCCCCCCCACACACCGCCTTACCCACCAGCATCACCTCCATTTTCTGGGTTCTGTCCTTCCTTCCCTGATCCTGAGCAAACCCCCTAAGCAAACCCCCAAACATCCCTAAGCATGCTCCAGTTCCTATCTGGCCTGTGTAGCTTGTACTCATTTTCAAAGTGGCTCCCAGGAGGGAAAAGGTTCCCCACCCATATTTTAAGTAGTAAGTCCTCCAGAGTCCAGTCATGGTCCTTGCAGTCTGGCATCCTGGCAGACTGTTTTCCTCCCTGGAAATTACAACTTTTCCTGTGGGCCAAACCCTAACTTATAAAGGCCTACTGCTTCCTTAATCAGTCCCTGATGTGAGCCCTTCCCTAGAGAATGGGCCGAGTGTCCAATCCCTTTTGGCAAGGCAGATAACTGGCTTTTGTGGAAAGGAGAATAAATAAATCCTTCCTGCCCAGAGTGGTAATAGGATATGCACTCTCAAGAGCACAAGGAAATGTTGATGGCTATTTTAATAATAAAACATAAGAAAAAACTATTTCATGTTATTTTGTTTAATGGTTTAGGATTGTGATTATGCAGTGGTGTGTGCTATATGCCTTGGTGCTGCATCACAGTAATGAGGTACTGTGTTAAGTAAAGCAGATGTTCTCTATATGATTATTATGATATGCTACAACTACCTCTCTTTCAATGGGGTTGGTTACATTTACTTTACTAGTTCCCATGAAGTATTATTAATGAACAGACAACTTATATAGCATTTACTATTTGAGATTCCTACACTCAGCACAATAGAAATTAAGGACAGAGTTTAAGCTTTGACTCTGGTTCAGGGAGGGCGGGGAATATCCCCCCTGGAGAAGCCTGCCCCGAAGGCTTTAGCCCCCACAAACCTGCTGCATGTCAGCATCGACATTCCACAGCCATCATCCCATAGCATAGTTTGCTGCTATGAGATATTGCATGTGCACGCATTATCGCCACCAACTTTTTTCTCTGAAGCATACTGGGGAAATGTAGTCCAACAGTTCCAGAGAGCAAAGATGGTGATGACGGTGTATGCAATAGCGCATAGCAGCAAGTTGTGCTAAACGTGTGCACACAATGGGGACACAAGAACGGTGGAGCCATGGAGTGTGGGGCGTACTGATTAAGCCGCTGCCTGCAGCTGGGACTCTCCGAGACTTACCTGAGCCAACGCAGAGCGGGGTCGCTGGGGAGAGGGGATGGAGCCTCTACACCTGCTGGAAGAAAAAGACTTGGCTAGCCGTTGGCGTGAGCCTAAGGGCGAGAGTACAAGGGTGGTTGCCCTTGGGAGTTGCCCTTGGAGCCGCCCGGAGCATAGGAGACCCGCCCCCCCTCCCTCCTAGAAGCTTAGCCCTCAGTCAGTGGTGGTGGTTTTGACTGCCTCCTTAATGTTGTCTGGTAAAAGACCCTGGGCTGAGGTGACATTAACCTCCCCTTCGGCACTAAAGACCTCAAAGCAACGGAGAATTGACTGTTTTTTAGTTCTCCCTCAGATGCATTTACAATTAGCAGAAGAGATGCTGGAGGGGCGGCCATTCACTAGTAACGGTTACGCCCCCCCCCCCGGCGCAATTAGAAGAAAATCATTCCTCCATAACTGGGTTAACAAATCAGGTGGTTGAATGGTGGGCGGATAGTCCAGGAGTCGATTCTCCACAGTGTCTGATGCAGAGGGGTGAAATGTTACGCAAAAACGCCCTTGTGGATCTTTTAGCTGATCATGTACAACTCACTATGCACACGATTCGTCATTTGTATCTTCAGATAAATGTGCTTGACAGTAAAATTGACAAACTAGTTCCTCCTCAGGGAGCTTTGCAGGAGACCTCAGTGAAGGCAGATGGGAAAGAACAGTTAGATCTAGTGAGAAAAAACTCCCATAGCTCACGTAGTGGTGACTGCTGAGCCTCATAAGACCTTGATAGAGGGATGGCAGCCTCAAAGGTTTATGGGAAGGAAGTTTTGTGTCAGGAGAAGAGGGATTCTTAAAGTTTGCTACCTGGTGTAGTGGTATTTACAATTTTGTCTCTCCCGTCCAGGAATTTACCGTTTTGGTATTCCCTTCTAGACATGGCAGAGCATTTAAGAGCTCTGCTACGTATTCCTGTAACAAGGAAAGATATTAGTGCCTTGGACCACCTGTGCCATACAAAGGGTTGCTGGGTAGTAAGGGTAACTTTAAAATCTCAAGAATTCGTGTCAGAGGTTTTTAACCATGAAGCCTTTTTGAATTCGAGAGCTGTGTTTATTGCCAGGGCCTATGATTTAGGCAAGGAGAATTTTGCGCTTCTTGATCAGCTGGCCCCAAGGTAGGAATATCTACTAAGGAAAAGGCCAGGCAGTCTGAGTTATATCTACCCACTCATAGAAAGGATGCAGAAAAGTGCGGTTAATAATCGGGTTAAGCCAGTAGAGTCCTTTAATGAAAGGAAACCCAGTGATCTGATTGATCTCTCAGAGGATCGGATGATGGAAATCCAACTCTCATCCAAGGGTTGAGGCCAGGTATCCCATTAGTAAACCTAAGGAAAGGAGTCCCAGAGCCCAGACACACACCCCTGCCCAGACACAGCATGCAGGGAATCCCCTGTTGCATCGCTCCGAGCACCTGCGGGCGTGCACAGGGGCGGGGCATGGGAAATAAAGCCCAGTGCCACTTGCAGAGCGGCGCTGGTGATTCAGAGATGATTCAGAGACCAGCCCCCCTCGTGACTTGAACCCCATTACGTGCGAGTTGAATGAGAAAGAGAGAGAGTGCCTGCCTTCAGCCCCATGTGTTTGGAGCCCTGGGACCGCCTTCCTTGGAGTGACTGATGAGTGTACGAGAGAGTGTGTGTTTGGAGGGTAGGATTCCTCATCACNGCCGTTGGCGTGAGCCTAAGGGCGAGAGTACAAGGGTGGTTGCCCTTGGGAGTTGCCCTTGGAGCCGCCCGGAGCATAGGAGACCCGCCCCCCCTCCCTCCTAGAAGCTTAGCCCTCAGTCAGTGGTGGTGGTTTTGACTGCCTCCTTAATGTTGTCTGGTAAAAGACCCTGGGCTGAGGTGACATTAACCTCCCCTTCGGCACTAAAGACCTCAAAGCAACGGAGAATTGACTGTTTTTTAGTTCTCCCTCAGATGCATTTACAATTAGCAGAAGAGATGCTGGAGGGGCGGCCATTCACTAGTAACGGTTACGCCCCCCCCCCCGGCGCAATTAGAAGAAAATCATTCCTCCATAACTGGGTTAACAAATCAGGTGGTTGAATGGTGGGCGGATAGTCCAGGAGTCGATTCTCCACAGTGTCTGATGCAGAGGGGTGAAATGTTACGCAAAAACGCCCTTGTGGATCTTTTAGCTGATCATGTACAACTCACTATGCACACGATTCGTCATTTGTATCTTCAGATAAATGTGCTTGACAGTAAAATTGACAAACTAGTTCCTCCTCAGGGAGCTTTGCAGGAGACCTCAGTGAAGGCAGATGGGAAAGAACAGTTAGATCTAGTGAGAAAAAACTCCCATAGCTCACGTAGTGGTGACTGCTGAGCCTCATAAGACCTTGATAGAGGGATGGCAGCCTCAAAGGTTTATGGGAAGGAAGTTTTGTGTCAGGAGAAGAGGGATTCTTAAAGTTTGCTACCTGGTGTAGTGGTATTTACAATTTTGTCTCTCCCGTCCAGGAATTTACCGTTTTGGTATTCCCTTCTAGACATGGCAGAGCATTTAAGAGCTCTGCTACGTATTCCTGTAACAAGGAAAGATATTAGTGCCTTGGACCACCTGTGCCATACAAAGGGTTGCTGGGTAGTAAGGGTAACTTTAAAATCTCAAGAATTCGTGTCAGAGGTTTTTAACCATGAAGCCTTTTTGAATTCGAGAGCTGTGTTTATTGCCAGGGCCTATGATTTAGGCAAGGAGAATTTTGCGCTTCTTGATCAGCTGGCCCCAAGGTAGGAATATCTACTAAGGAAAAGGCCAGGCAGTCTGAGTTATATCTACCCACTCATAGAAAGGATGCAGAAAAGTGCGGTTAATAATCGGGTTAAGCCAGTAGAGTCCTTTAATGAAAGGAAACCCAGTGATCTGATTGATCTCTCAGAGGATCGGATGATGGAAATCCAACTCTCATCCAAGGGTTGAGGCCAGGTATCCCATTAGTAAACCTAAGGAAAGGAGTCCCAGAGCCCAGACACACACCCCTGCCCAGACACAGCATGCAGGGAATCCCCTGTTGCATCGCTCCGAGCACCTGCGGGCGTGCACAGGGGCGGGGCATGGGAAATAAAGCCCAGTGCCACTTGCAGAGCGGCGCTGGTGATTCAGAGATGATTCAGAGACCAGCCCCCCTCGTGACTTGAACCCCATTACGTGCGAGTTGAATGAGAAAGAGAGAGAGTGCCTGCCTTCAGCCCCATGTGTTTGGAGCCCTGGGACCGCCTTCCTTGGAGTGACTGATGAGTGTACGAGAGAGTGTGTGTTTGGAGGGTAGGATTCCTCATCACTCCCTTCTTCCCTTGGGCTTACTTCCCCTGTGTGAGTGTTCCCTGCCCCCTCTCCTTACTTGGTGTTTCCCCCCTGGTCACTACCCCACACTTCTGCCCTTGTTCCCCCACACTCCCGAGCGAGTGTGTTGTGTGGGTACCCCTTAGGGCGGACCTTGGCTTCCTTGTGTCTCGAGTGCCCTATGATGATAGCAGCCTGTTCTCTCCTCGAGAGGTAAAGGCCACCACTCTATCCTGACGGGCATTGGAGCCTCCTCAGTACCCCTCGAGACCAGGACGCTCCTCGGTAGCGAGTGGTTGCCAACGAGCGAGTGTTTTCTCCCCTCCCAGTGACAATATTATGAAGTAAAAGACAATCCCATCATGGCAGAGAAATGATCTATATGATTTATAGGGTCTCTAATTTCTGTGGGACAGACTCTAAACCTCTGAGCAGCTACTGGCATGACTTCCTAAAATTATGAGTGAAATCTTGTGCCCAGGTGGGAATTTTGCCAGCAACTTTAAGTGAGCACAGGATTTCACCCTATATTCATAACATTGTGAGGGATCACACAATCTGGCTGGAAGATTATATGATTCAAGAGATATTTTAAAGACTACTGATCATTTTTATTATAGTTTCCAGCTGGATAACAGCTCAGTCACATACATTTACATTTTGACTGTGATCTGAGTGACCCCAATGAAGTCCTATGGGATTTAATGGGACTGCTCTGGAGTAAGTAGTTTGTGGATTGCAGCAGTGGTGTTTTTGAACAAGATCTAATTTTGGTATGCAAAAACTATTTTGAGTCAAATGGAGGCCAATTTACTCTTAGTAACAACCTTGTGTCTGATGCAAATAATGGAGGATAAAATATAGTACAATTTTTTTCCCCAAGTGTTGTACAAACCTGTAGCATGCATTTATGAGACTGAAATTGGGATACTGAAAACAGGTTACTTCTGTATCTACAGGACACTAGGGATGGGCGAACAGATCGCGGTTCGAGTTTGTTCATGTGGTTTGTCTGCGTTCGGTTCGTCCGTTCAGTTTGTTCGCTGGGTTCGGCCATTCAGTTCATCCGTTCGGTTCGGCCGTTAGGTTCGGGTTTGGCCGTTCGGGAAATATTTTTATTTATTTTTTTTGTTTTGTTTTTTATATGGGTTTTTTTATTTAAATTTTTTATCTAATATTATATCTATCTATCTACACTAAATCTAACTACTATTAACTATTCTAAATGCTATGAACTAAATGGATTATCTAATAAGTACACAGGCCTACTCCTACAAACACTAAAACTAAATCACTAACGCTATCTCTATCACTAA
>QEPC01013194.1:181568-202969 GCA_003113815.1 Sphenodon punctatus | reverse complement strand
TTGTATTGTCCACAACCACCCCCAGATCCTTTTCCTGAGTGGTAACTCCTAGCTTAGTACCCAGCATTGTGTATGCATGGTTTGGATTATTTTTCCCTACGTGCATCACTTTGCACTTGTCCACATTAAATCTCATTTGCCATTTAGATGCTCAGGCACCCAGTGTCGTAAGATCCCGTTGCAGTTCCTCACAGTCTGCTCGTGTTTTAACTATCTTGAATAACTTGGTGTCGTCTGCAAATTTGATCACCTAATTCTTAACACCCTTTTCCAAATCATTAATGACACATTGCAGCTCCAAATGTTGATGAACTGTTTAGTGCTAACAGTTGATCAGCATTTGGAGCTTGTAGTCTTTCTCCAGCCAAATCCTCTCTGAGTAGCTGGACACAGTGCACGGTGGTTAATGCTGGCTCCTCATGTGATTCTTGAGCCAGTCAGGATTGAGGGTCACTTATCTAGCTCAAATGTCTGCAGTCAGGCTGTAAATCTCTGTAGGTCATCAGCTATCCCACAAATAGACACCCAGTCTTTTAAAGCTAGGGTGTGAAATCTTTTATCTCTCTGGGCCACTTTGAAAATTAGTACAAGAGCAGAGGGCCACATAGAAGCTGGGAAAAGGGTGCTTATGGGTACCCTCAGGAAGAGGAGGGTCCAGATCATGGATCTATACCCCCAGGTCCTGGAGGTCAAATTGTGGCCTGTAGCTAGTTTCTATTTGGCTCCTTTTCATTCCTGGATGTGGTCCCTGTATCCAGTTCCTACCCCTAAGCACTAGAGATGAAGACATGCACACAAGGAATAGGGGACAGATCTATAGCACATAGCCATGATTTGAATCCTTCTCTTTCTGTGCTCTCCACTTATCCACTCTCAGGTTATTTTCAGACGTGACGAGATCACGCTCAACCACCATGGATTCCCACTGGGCGAGAAAGGTCTCATCACGTCTGAAGGGGGAACAGAAGTTCCCCCCCAGATGTTCCCCCCCGTCAATCGTGGTGGGGTATCACATTCACCACACGATCGGCAGAACCGGCGGGGCTGGCTCCGATCCCATGGTGAATGCGATTCCCCGCCGTGATGAAGGGGCCCGTCCTGTCTGGATGTCTACCACGGCCTGGAATCCGCAGTGGGATTCAGGGCCGTGGTCAATTTGGGCGGGTGCTGCGGCCGCCTGTCTCCCCAGAAAGCGGGTGGCGAGGGACCGTGGGGAGGGCGGGGCCGTGCGGCTGCACGTTGCGCCGTGCGGCCCCGCCCCCTCCCCGATGGCGGTGTGATCCTGGTGGGGAATCCCCACCGTGATTCTGTGCCGGGGTGACTAACGCCCTGTCACGTCTGAAATCACCCAATGTCACCACCAACTTTTCTGTGGCCCTCAGAGCCTGTATTAATTTTGAAAGTGTCTCCTGGGTGGGAGATGGTTCTCCACCCAATCTATGCCATGGTCCATCCCGTCTTATCCTCGTGTTTAACACCTCCATCAGTCTTTCCCCTGGAACTCAGTATTTCAGTGCTTGGGGTAAGAACTAGCTCCAGGGGCCAGATCCAGGAAGTGGGAAAGGGCCAAATAAAAATTAGCTACAGCTGCATTTGGCTTGAAGGTCCCCATCTCTGTGTTAAGTGGTCTGGACTGGACTGGCTTGGCCTGTCCTGTCCTGAAGGTGTACATTAATGGTTCAGCTCCCTTGGACTTGAGCGGGTGAGGGCTGCATTGTAATCCTCTTGGGGGGATTTCAGCAAGGCCAGGCTTGCACCTGACGGTTCCCTGTGCCCCAATAGCCCAAGCCAGGTCTGGTCTCTAATGTCTTGCACCGGACTGGCGAGTTCCTCACAAAGCCCACCCGCACCTTCCCCTCCACCACGTGTCTGTCTGTCTGTGCGGCTCCGAGTAGCCCCCGCGCACGTACGCAGGCAGGCAGGCAGTGGAGTGGTAGCTCCTGCATCTCCCCTCGGTGCCGCGGCGAGTAGTGCAGCCGGCAGAGCAGCAGCAGCAGCTGGCGTTACCGCCTTCCTCCCCGACTCGCTGAGGTTTAGTTGGCCGGGAAGGTGAGTGTCTGACAGGCAGAGAGAGCCGGGGAAGCGAGGGAGACAAAGGGCGATGGCCGGGGGCAGGGGCTCGGCGCTGTTGGCGCTCTGCGGGCTGCTCGCTACCTGCTGCTGCCTGCTGGGCTCCGTCGCCGAGGAGCAGGACTCGGCTGCGGCAGCCGCCGGCGGGGCGAGCCGGCGGAGGAGGCTCAGCTCCGAAGATGGCATCTCCTTCGAGTACCACCGCTACCCGGAGCTGCGGGAGGCGCTGGTGGCCGTGTGGCTGCAGTGCCCCTCCATCAGCACCCTCTACACCGTGGGCCGGAGCTTCGAGGGCAGGGAGCTGCTGGTCATCGAGCTCTCCGACAACCCCGGCGAGCACGAGCCCGGTAAGAACAAGCCGCATTAAGCGCTGGGGCGGGGCAGGCACCCGTGCCCCTAGGGCAAGGGGTAATGGGGGGCGAGCAAGAGAAATCTTGCCAGGAGTCTTTGGCATGTGGGGCAGGAACAGGGCTAGAGGGATCGGCTGTAAACCTTGGCACCTGGCGGGCAATAGACACAGAACAGTCCTTGGAAAGCTCCAGGTGAAATGGAATAATCATTCCCCCCCCCCATCTGCTGTGCTTAATAATAGTCAGAGCACCGTGCAAACCTCCTTGTGAAGATGATTGACTTCGAGGCAGGGATGGAGAGAGAGAAGCCTTCGCCAGTATTTCAGTCGAATGTACTTGTAATATTAAGCATAATTACTGCCACCGGGATGGGAGATTGCCATCCACCAAGAAAAAAGCCTAGCTAGCCTGGCAAGACCCTGGTGAAATTCTTCACATCAGCAGAACCTTCTGCTGCTGATGTATAGAAGGGGAGGAAAGACACTAATATTTCCTACTTTGCCTGTCAACAAAATAATAATAATGGTGTGTGTGAGAGAGATTTACAAGCCACTTACTCCAGAGTAGACCAGACTTCAGTGGAGCTGCTCTAGAGTAAGTGGTTTGTTGTGACTCCTGGCCTGTGTGTATATGTAGAAACTGTGGTTTCCTTTTGTGCTGCAGGAAGAGTTGCATTGATGGAGCTCTTCATGGAGCACACATTACAAGCAGTGATGATTGGTAACTGCACAGATTATTTTGAGGGTGAGACAAGCTAGCATCGTGTAATTATTTGTGCTTGACTCTTGAGAATTCACATGGAGGTTCTTATGCAACTAACATTTTATGCATGTTGTTGGATTTATACATACTGTATACCCAAAACACACACACACAAACTTATTGTCAAGTAATATGTATTTTAAAGGCCTAATCCCAAAAGGCATTTAGGTTCTGATCCAAACCATACTGAAGTGAATATGAATCTTTTTGTTGAGTTGTGGTTGACTTGTGATCTGCCTCGATATGAAGCCCTCCATTTTTCATTGACTTCAGTGGCAGTTCCATTAATGAACACATATGTACAGAGGTCCCACAGGATAAGGGTGCTAATTTTAATTGTCATCTTTGCTTGAGGCTTGTTATCCCAGAAGCCTTGCATTTTATTGGAATCTCAGTGCTAATGAGAGCATTCTAGCTACTGACTCCGGTGTTAAAAATGAGAGGTTGTAAGATACTATAAAGAACCAGGAAAAATAAAGAGGAAACTGGTCTCGCTGCTGAGAGCAAGGCTAATACTGAAATTAGCACGGAGGTAAAATATCTTGTTCTTGCTATCGAAGCCATCTTGACAGCAAACTTGCTATTTCAAATCTGAGGTAGATGTCATTTAATTTAATTTGAAAGATGTGTGAATGTTGTAACTTCATGGAACATTATTATTATTTTCAGTGCCTTTTTTATCCCTATGCATTTACCCATCGTTCTGTCATTTTAGATAAAACAGGTAGAGAAAGCTAGGGAGTGGGGAATGTGTTTCTCGCTCCAGGTCTGAGCCTACAGTCCTTGGATGTCTTCACGTGGACAGCTGCCCTGGTGGGCAAAGACATCTGTTTAAAGGCAGCCTGCTTGATGTGCAGGCGGAGCAGGCTGATGTGGGGCAGACTGTCCCTGCTCTGAGGCTGCCCCACCGGTGGCGTTCCGGAGCATTGACAGCAGAGCAGGCAGCCCAACCCATATGCCCTGGCAGCTGCTGGATCCATTTAAAACAGACCCAGACATGGCTGCAAGTGGACAGTCTTGGGGATGCATCCCCCAAGGGTTGTGCACTCCCATGTCTGTGTGAAAATACCCATTGACCTCAATAGGAGCTCTGCCACTAATGTAAGTAGAAGAAAGATCAGAATGGATTTTCTTTTATGTCTTTTAAAAAAAAATGCTTTAATAGACCACTGCTGAGTGCCTTGCTGGGACTGATTTTTTTGGAGCAATTGTAATTGCTCAACTTCTTTCTGAGATGACTGAACACCACGCGGAATGCAAATGCTTACAAAGAACAAATCTCTGTGAATGTAACAAACTCTGGTTTGAATCAGATCTCCGGTAATGGGGTGCATCCCTAATCCCAGCAATACTTAGTAAACAGAATTGGAATTCTTTATCCACTCCTAACAATGGATGTACTGTTTTTAGACAGACAGGGAGCAGGCTGGCACCCCAGAGCAGGTGCGTGGGTGACGCAAACTGAAACTGCACACGCACACGGGTTCCAGCGCGTTCAGACAGACCACGTGGTGAACTGAGCGTGCAGGCAGCAAACACGCCTTTCCTTGCCCCTGGAAAGCCCCAGTTCAGGAACATGCGGACAGGCGAGCCAACCTCGCGCTCCAGCCCCGTGCCTTGCTCTGATAACCATGGCAATGGGATACAGTGGCAACAGCTGCTCTGGCCGTTTGGTTCACTGACATCTGTGATCTGTTCATCTGACATCTGCGAGCTGTTTTCAGGAGGGGCGGGATAAAAATCGATTCAATAAATAAATAAATCTGTGTGGGACCGTGTTTGGCCGGGGCTCGCAGGCCTATTAGGCAGAGGGGGTTCCATGTTTGCCTGTTGCTGTGGGTTTGGTCAGCTTGCTTGGCAAAGCATGCTCCGGCATCTTCCAGAGCGCCACCTGAGACGCTGTCCCAGAGCAGCTGCTGCCTGCTCCGCTTTGCCCATCTGGTGGTCGATCTTCAGATGGACAGGCCTATCCAGGGGTGAAGTGGGCTAGCGTGGCCAAAAGCAGAGCTCCTGTCTATCTCTTTATGACCAATAAAACAGGGTGAGATAATAGGATATAAAAACATTAAGAGTCTGATCCTGCAAAGTGCTGAGTGTTCTTCTGGAGAGGAGTTTTATGCCCTGACCTCTCATTAACCTGAATGGCACTCTGTATTTTCTTTTGAAGGACATAGAATAAATATCTTGTTCTTCGACATCTAGCTACTACTGTTTTGACTGAAATCCATTGAAATAAGTGGGAAGACCATGGCACTGAGCCTTCAGTGGATAAGACCCCAATTTTGAGAGCAAATATGTTAGAAATACATCCAATAATAAAGTGCCAGAAGCTTTTTTTTCTTCTTCTACAGTTTAGTAATCCGTATTACATTTGATGTTCCTGTGCGAGCTTCGTTGCTCCCTGTTTAAGCATTCCTCTCATGAGTAATTTTTGTTAACAGCAGGATATAAAGTTTCCTAAACTTTTTCAGAGAGAAAGAACTACTTGAGTGAGTAAGACTTGGAGGACCAGTTTTATTCTTATCCGTCACTAGATGATGGTTAATGGGGTTTTGTGGCAGGCTAAGGAGTGGTGACCCACCCTATTCTTAACAGTAAAAATAACCTGAGTCATTGGCCATTTTTAAACAGGAACGGCTGTGGGGCGAGTCTGTGTGGGCTTTGTGGGGTGGCCATGGACCGCCCTTGCACGTCGGGTGAGTGGGGAGGGGATTCAAATGGGAAGTGTCAATAGGATAGTGATCTGCAAAGTACTGATAACTGTGGAGAACTTTAAAAGCATGGCAGGGTGATATTTAAATCAATTCAGCAACACACATTTTGTGGCTGACTGCCTAATTCAGGAAGTTCACATTTCTTAAAGAAAGTGGGTGAGATCCTGACTACATTGGAGTCAATGTCAAAATTCCCATTGATTTCAATGGAGCGAGGATTGCACCCATTGTGTGTATAACGGGTTACATTGCAAAGCTAGCATTATTTTTAAAAAGTGAAAACTGTACAGATTGTATTTTTTAAATTGTTTTTAATAATCTTGAAGGCACAGGAAGCAGAAATCAATACACCCTTAGCTGTTGTGTGTGTTTGTGTGAAGCTGAACTGAAAGGCTAAAATTGCAACCAGTTGTGTCCTTTGTTGTTGTTGTTTTGCAGAGAGAGGGTGGTATTGTTTTATACATATGCACACGTAGTGCATCAAGCCAGGTTTTGTCGTTATACAGACATCCATCAGTAAAATGTACATATGAATGACCCTTTCATCTTAAAGAACTATCCCCCAAAACAAATTTTGGTGCAAGTAAAAGAAACCAAATAGGAAAAATGGAAAAGATATTTTCATTTTCCCAGATGCTCTCAATTACCTAAGCAACTTGAATGGTTCCTGAAGGTTTAATCCTTTGCTGAGATAAATATAAATTGAGACCTTTTATAAAAAAAAAAACAAAAAAAAAACCGGCCCGATGTACATTAGAGACAGGAATGGCTCTTTAGGAACAAGTCTGGTTTCTTGCCTAAGTGTGTAAAGGTTTTTGGCAAGCCTTTTAAAAAGATTATGCACTCAAGATTATAGTCTTCCAAGCTGTTTTCATAGAGCTGCTAAATGTTAAAGGTAGGAGAGTGCCAGATTTTACTTTTGCCAAATATTTTTGATTGTACATTAAGTGCTAGGAAAATATATTGGATTTTCTGAAAATGTTGAGTCCTGTAAAATGTTAAGAAATCTTGGTGGATTGAGCTTGTTTTCTGTATCTTTCCTGAGATCCATGACCATGATTTTGTATTCTGACTATAGTCAGTGAGCTGTATGTCTGATGTGGCAGGCCTCTAGGGTGAGCACTACAGAGCCCAAGTAGGAGGGTACTTTCTGTTGTCTAGCAATGAAGAAATGGTTAAATAGTTATTGATATAGCGCAAGCAATGTACCTGGCTCTGTACAGTCAGTAGAAGTAAAACAGTGATACACCAAGCTTTCCCTAGTCCTGCCAACAAAAGGAAAAATTCGGGATAATGCAGGAGAGAAGGCGATGAAAGGGATTTTTGAAAAGTCATTGGGGCTATAGGTTTGATATGCTTGAGAGTACCATTAAGAATAATAGTTGGCAATGAGTAGCTCATTGTTGCTATTTGTTGGAATAATGCTTTTGCTTTGGTTATTTTCTAAAATCTTTGGGTGCTTGAGCTGCCAGGGGGTATGTAAGTGCACTCGTTTACTGCCTAAATAAAATCCAGCCCTGGTGTACCACTCCCACTCTAGTCCATGCTCTAGTCAGCTCTTGCCATGACTTCTTACTTGCTTCCTCCACACTCACCTTGACCCCTCTCACACTCATCTACCTTGTCAGTTGCTTTAATCGCGTTCAACCCTTCCTCTCGTCCTTCCCCATGCTCCCTCGCCCCCTTTTCATCCATCACAAACTCCTTGTCCTTGCCTTCAAGCCTCTTCGTGGCCTTACGCTTCCCCATTTATCTGCCCTCATTTCCTGTTTTTCCCATTTGTCTATGCTACCCCTACTGCCTCCCTGAGCGCACACATTTTGCTCCCTTCTGAACTTCAAATTCCTTCTAAATACCTACCTCTTTTGTAAGGCTTTCCCCAACTCCTTACTCTGATAGATTGCTTGTTTATGCTTTTCCTTATGCTGTCTTATCCTTCAGGATGCCCCTTTGTTTGGGAAGGTAAAGATAAGCCAAAAAGAAAAAGGATGGCATTTCTATTTCTTCTATGACTGTACTTTTTACATCTTGTGCATGAAGAAAACATTGTTTATTAGTTTTTAAAAAATAATTGTTTTTTTCTGGAATTCCGTTGTAGGATAAGCTTGCCTAATTTTTCTCGGGACTGGTGATGTTATCTAGAAAGGCTAATATGCTGGAAATCTGATTTCCCTGTGGACAAACACATAATTTTGGCAGATTTTTTTGCATGTGGGGATGGCATGATTCTGAAAACGGGAACAAAATCTTTAGGACCTGACAGTATATATTCCCCATTGAACAAGAGATAGGTTTCTGGAGCATGTAATTGCTGTTTAGACAAACCATTAGCAATTAGTGTAGCATTTTGTCACCCCGCTGTTATTTTCAGTGTTATTACATCAGTCCTATTTACAGTAGATTCTTGAACCTTAAGGTCCCAGTTTTTCAGCCCTTGGGGAGGAAAAAGTCCTATTGATTGTTGCCCCGAGATTCTCCTAGGAATTAGCTCCACCATGGGGTCAGGGATCCCCATAGGAAAGCTTACATTTCCTCATCAAAAAGTCACAGTAGACAATTATTATGACTAAAATACTACAATTTATTGCCCTGCCAAACTGGCTTACGCACTACTATAAAAGCCCCATGGAAGCATGCAAAAAAAGGTTATTGATCACAAAATATATATTCTTGGAGAAAATATGTCACCAAACAGATATCACAGGTCCCATAAAAGTTGCTCAGGGTCTGTGGGGTCCTGTTGAGGAAGACAAGATGTTAACTTGCTGCTATGCTGGAGACTTGGTAAGAATTAAAGTAAAGATAGAAAATATATATAAAAAACACAATTTATTCAGAGGTTGAGAAGCATGGAAGCTCCAAAAAGGGAGGGAAAAGACAGAGAAACACTTGGCCCACAAGGCTGAGTAAAAGAAATTGAAAGGAAACAGTCCCATCTGAGGCCAATATAGTGCTTCTCTAAAGAAAAGTCAAGTTGGCAAGTAGGGACAAAAGTTAGAGAAAAGTAGGAATTGCCCTTTTCTTGGGCAAAGGATTAGAAAATCCCAACTGAGAATTAAAATAACTTTAAAAAGAATAAACAAAACAAAAGAGACATTAAAACAAAAATGGCTTGGAAATAGTGTAAAATGAGAAAATGAAATAAAAGAAATAAAATAAAATAGAAAAGTAAAAGCTTAAGAAGCTTAAAAATAACATTAAAAATGGAAAAGAAAAGCCTTAGGAAAAGACTTAGGAAAAAGATATAAAAAGTAAAACATTAAAGCAAAGAAAGAAAAAACCTAAGTCCCTTCAGGCCTATTTAGGCCTTTGCCTTTCAGCAAGTCTCCGTAGCAAGCAAGTTCTTCCCTTTCTTGTCAACAATATCTTACCAGTTTTATAGGATTTCAGCGGGTCTTTCAGTATGGCTGCCATGTGCTCCTCCAATCAGTGGCCAGCAGGTCATGGGTCCTCCAATAAAAATGAAGTTTGCATCTTGTCAAGTGATGATGCTAAAGAAAGATGTTTTTGGTTTCCATGTCTCCACTCTTCTTGATTATTCACCCCTCCTTACTTCTATGAAACAAGACCATGGTAACCTTTTACGGGTCTTGATCGTTGTCCCACTTCAGTCGAGTCTTTCAGTTTCACTGGAGCTCTGTGAAACCCAATGGAGTCTATTAACCTCACTGAAGTTTTATTAAATTCTATTTTACATAATTTCCATATATGTTTTTTTTTTTTTTTTAGGAAGTTGTTGAAAAATGGAGGTTAGATCTGCCTTGGTTCTACCTAATTTAGAAAGGAAGTTTTAGAGCAACATTGATTTATAAGATTCTGAGTAATTAAGACACAATTCTAAAGAACAATTTCTTATTTATCTGAAGGGGGTATTTAGGTATAATTTGAAGCCAAACTTTAGGTTGAAATAAACTTTAGTTTACTAATTAAATACATCACTCTCAATGTCTATAGTCTCCCTTATTTAGCTTAAAAAGTTAAACCTATTTCAGCATTAAGATATGATTGAAACAATAAAACACCTTTTCCCGCAGGGGCTCTACTATCAGCATTGCTGCCTAATTTTAAGCTGAAAGCATGTTATGAGTAATGTAACTGTTTTGACCCAACTTACAAAAAGACCTTGGGTCCCAAACAAACATGTTATCAGTGTCTCTTCAAACTCCTTTATGCCAATTATCCTGAAAGTCAGACTAAAAAGCAAACTGCTTTCTAGGCCAAATTAAATCTCCCCAGTAAAACCAGACCCCAACTTAAAGACTGCTGTTGCTTATTTTGATACTTCCCCCTAATAGCAATGGAAACCAATTACATTTAAAATGTAGACAATTCAAAGTTACATTATTAACAAAAAGTTAACAGAAGTTAAAATACAGTGTCAGTGGGTGGTGAACAGATCAAAAGCCTATGCTGAAGAGAGAGATGAAGAAACTAACATAAAGCAGTAAATTCCAACAAATTATAATCAAATGGCAAGTAAGTTATTAAATGGCAAGTACATATATTAAACAGGTGAACAGAGTCATTTTAGAAAACCAGTGTTTATGCTGTGACATACCGCTAGAGGACCCCATTGTGGTGTTATAATTAGAATTAGCTTCTAATCAACATCTTCTAACAACTATATTGTTTACTGCATTCCAAACGTCCTAATATCGTCAAAACAACTTATCTGGAGCAAGATAACATTTAGTGAAATGCCAGTTGTACAGCGTGCCATAGGTCACAAGAAAGGAAAAGAACAAAAAGGAAACTGGATTCTGTGGCCTATTCTGAAACATGAACACTTTAAATCTATGATGGATTTTAGATGGAAAAGTAAATCTTAGACTTGAGTAGACCCTATAAGGAATTCCTCTCTCATCTGGGCACTTCCTGGGCAGTCCATTTGATCCAGTATTGCTTTCAGCAAATACAGCAAACAATATGTCTAAAATATTTTAAGGCTATGGCTTCTTTTGCCCACTTAACAAAACACCCACTACTTGGGGTCAAAGAACCCACCTATATATGTTAAAAGTAAATAGGTTAAAAGATTGATAGAATTTTAACATAGGAATCAAGTTTTCCAGGGGTGCGGCCAACAAATAGATAAGAAAAAACATGTTCAATAAACATCTTTCAGCACAGAACCAAAACCTGACAATTTTAAACTGACCTGTGTTTTAGCAATTCAAAGGTTGAAATGGGCCTACTTTTCAGAATTTTCTAAATTTCCTAGCTACATGATTACACCAGGAATCCCACTGGAGTAAGCACTGTATGAATGGCCCCTAATGCGGCACACTATGCTGGGGAGCTGAGGTGTCCCAAATCGCTGCCTGGATTCCCCAGAGAAATGCAGGGAGTAGAGGCAGCTCCACGACTGAAAAGAACTTGTCTGATTTTTATTTTTTTTAATGAGCTTTCATTCAGATAGTTTATTATTATTTATTATTATTATTATTTTATTAGTAGTATCTATTTATATAGCACCAGCAGTATACATGACACTGTACAATGAGTAGTTCTAGGCCCTTTTAATTTTAAGGCTCCCCCTCACCCACATGTGTAACTGTGTGGGTGGGGTGGGCCGTCCATCTGACCACCGTGGGTTGGGGTGCATGTGTGCTCCCGTGCTCCAACCACCTCCACTGATTTCCCCCACGCACAGAGGCATTGGAGAAAACAGAGGTGCCTCCATGCATAGAGATGGGTGGAGGTGTGTGGTCGTCTGTGTGATAGGCTGCCCATGCACCACACACCCACCGTGGCATCCACCCAGACCGTGACTCCTTCCTGGTCCATTTAAAAATGGCCATAGACAAGTCCCTACCCCAAAGGGCTTACAGTCTAGGAGAGACGAGGAAGGGGAAGAAGAGGGAGTGGTAAACATAAAGAAAGACAAGGATACATTCACAAGGTTGAGAAAATGTAGGTGCATGTGCTTAAACCTAGTTACAGGGAAGAGATTTTGAGTGAGGGATGAGGATGGAATTTCACTCATGACCAGGGGAAGCCTGATGGAAGAGGTAGGTTTTCAGGAGAGATTTGAAAGTTGGGAGGGAGGGAGCAGAACGTATGTGACCAGGGAGGGAGTTCCAGGCATGTGGGCAGCAAAAGAGAAGGGGCAAAGACATTCACTTATTTATTTATTATATTTTTACCCTGCCCCTCTCACCTAGGCGACTCAGGGTAGCTTACAACCCCAGCTAATGCATAAAAGAAAAAACATTCCCACCCCCGAATCCATTTAACCCATCCCACCCTCCCCTGCCAAACACCTGGTGGAAGAACCAGGTCTTACAGCTCCGCTGGAAGGTGGAAAGGTTATGGCTGAGGTGAACCGCCACCGTGAGGGAATTCCAGAGCAACGGTGCAGTCGCTGAGAACGCCCTCCTGTCTGTCCAAACCCATCAAGAGCGCATGACGTCCAGGAGGGTACCCCCAGACGACTGCAGGGACCCCCCAGGGGGTGAGGCGATCACTCAAATAAGCAGGGCCCAGGCCGTGAAGGGCTTTATAGGTCAAAACCAACACCTTGAATTGGGTTCGGAAGACAATAGGCAGCCAGTGCAATGCTAGGAGCATTGTGCTCCCTGCGGCCCATCCCAGTTAAAGAGGTGGGCTGCCACATTGTGCATTAGCTGCACCTTCCAAACCGTCGCCAAGTGCAGCTCCACGTAGAGCGCATTGCAATAGTCTAGCTTCAAGGTGACGAATGCATGGACGATAGTGGCGAGAGCGGAGTCCGAGACACATGGGCAGAGCCTCTTCAGAAATAATTGGTAAAAAGCACCCCTGGCCACAGTCAATTCCTGGGAATCCAGGCATAGCTGCGAATCCAGGCGCATCTCCAGGCTTCGCACCTCCGATAACAGGGGAAACCTCCTCACGCAGGACTCCGGTTCCGCCTACTAACATCACCTCTCTCTTATCAGGATTGAGCCTCAGTCGGCTTGACCTCATCCAATCCCCCACAGTGGCCAAGCACTGGGACAGCAAAGAGATAGCAGAGCCTGGGATGGATGAAAATGATAAATATAGCTGGGTGTCATCTGCATACTGATGGCAGCGAACCCCCCAGCTGCGCATGATCCCGAGTGGTTTCATATATACATTAAACAAGAGAGGGGACAAAACAGCACCCTGCCTGCCCCTGCACAGGAGGCCACTAGGGGACAATGTACAATCCCCAAGCACCACCAACTGTGATCTATCTGCGAGATAGGAATGGAACCATTGCAAAACAGTTCCATCCACCCCACCAGGTCCTGCAGGCGTGTCACCAACAATACATGGTTAAAGGGTATCGAAAGCCACAGAAAGATCTAATGGGACCAAAAGGGTCATACGACCCTTGTCTAACTCTACGAGGAGATCATCAACCAAGGCCACAAGCGCTGTCTCCGTACCATAACCTGGGCGAAAACCAGACTGAGTGGGATCAAGAAAACTGATGCCATCCAAATGCACCTGGATCTAACAAGCCACTACCCATTCAGTAACCTTCCCTAAAAAGCAACGGTTAGAGACAGATCGGTAACTGGCCAGGGCATGAACCTCAAGCAATGTTTTTTCTTAGGAGGGGGCAGACCACAGCCTCCTTGAGGCAACCCAGCACCCTCCCCTCCCGAAGGCATTGATAACCTCCACCAGCACTGACCCCACTGTCTGCCTGGTAGCTCTTACTAACCAGGATGGGCATGGATCTAACTCGTAAGTTGTGGCTCGAACAGACTACAGCACATCGTCCGCATCGGCAGGTGTCACCAATTGAGATTCCTCCCACAAAACACGAGCAGACATGGCATTCCTAACCTCTGGCTCAGTCACTGCCTCTGAAATGGTAGAATCTAAGTCGTGCTCAGTGCGAACGATTTTGTCCGCAAAGTACTTCAAAAACATGTCACAACGGGCTGTGGACGAATCCAATTCAAGGTGGAGACAGCCTGGACCAACCAAACCTCGCACCACAAGCTCCACTGGATGAAACTGAGCAGATGCAATGAGTGCAGCAGAGAACCACTTCTTTGCTGCCCTCACTGCAATGGCATAGGGCTTAAAAAATGCTTTATGCCAGTCAGTCAACTTGAGCGCAAGTACAATGCCACCAATGCGCCAACTGCCCCCCTTCATGCTTCAGACATCCCAGGTCCTCCGTGAACCATGGGGACCTGCGGCGCTGATGTGGCGGAAGCGGACGCCTGGGAGTCACCCAATCAAAGGTCTCAGCCAGCCAGTTGTTCCACAAGGCCAATGGAGCGGCTATCAGGGTCCACAAGAAATTCCCCAAGAGCATTCTGGAACCTTTCCAGTTCCATAAGTCTCCTGGGACAGACCAACTGACCTGGTTCCTCACCCCTAAAGTAGTGCTGGTGCGCCCTGCTTTAGTGGAGCAGGTGAGTTGCAAGCAGCCGAGGGTGGGGGCAGAAGAGGAGTGAAGCTCCCGGGTAGGAGTGTGGCGGAATACATGAGTGGAGAGATATGGGGGAGCAAGGCCGTGAAGAGCCTTGAAGATGAAGACCAGGGGGTTGTGTTGAATGCGTTCTGGTAAAGGGAGTCCGTGTAGGGCAGAGAGGAGAGGCTGAACGTGGTCAAAGTGACGGGCAAGGTGGATGACTTTGGCAGTAGTGTTGAATGGAGATGAGGGGGGCAAGATCAGAGCAGGGAGGCCAGGAAGGAGGAAGCTTACAGTAGTCATGCGAGAGATGACTAGAGCATGGACTAGGGTTTTTGCAGTGGCAACAGTAAGGCAGGGCCATATTTTAGCAATATTATACAGGGTAAAACAACAGGATTTGGCAACAGCCTGGATCTGAAGCATAAAGGAGGAGTAGTAGTAAAAAATGAATCCCAAGTTATGTGCCTGAGGGACAGGATGGATGGTGACACCCTCAATGGAAGCTGAGAAGGAAATAGGAGAGGAATGTTTTCAGGGGAAGACGAGGGGTTCGGCCTTTGCCATATTAAGCTTGAGTTGGGGGCGAGACATCCAAGCAGAGATGTCAGAGAGACAGTCAGCGATAGGAGACTGGATGGAGGAGAGCACAGAAGTGAAGAGAAAGAGTTGCGTGTCATCAGCATAGAGGTGGTACTGGAAGTCATGAGATTCAGTGAGTTTACCCAGAGAAAGAGTGTAAAGGGAGAAGAGAAGAAGGCCCAGAACAGAGCCTTGGGGAACTCCCACAGAGAGGGAAAGCGATGTAGAGGAGGTACCAGCAAGAGAAACATTGAAGGAACAGTTTGAAAGATACAAAGAGAACCAGTTGAGAACAGAGTCCCGGAAACCAGGGGAGCATAGCAAGTCCAGGAAGAGGCCATGGTCGACCGTGTCGCAGGCGGAAGAGAGATTGAGGAGCACAAGAATGGAGTAGAGGCCCTTAGACTTGGCTAAGAGAAGGTCATTAGTAATTTTGGCGAAGGCAGTCTCAGTTGAATGGAGAGGGCGGAAGTCCAATTGAAGGGGGTCAAGGGAAGAATTTGAAGAGAAGAAATCAAGATAGCGTGTGTTGACCACCTGCTCAAGGAGCTTAGACGTGAAAGGTAGGCGTGAAATGGGGTGATATCTGGAAGGCTCAGAGGGGTCAAGAGTGACCTTAAGGATAGAAGGCCACTCTGTCAGGAAGCCCCGGGGCTGCAGCCCCCACCGAACTCCCAGGGCCCCCACCGAACTCCTGCCCACCCCAGTCAAATGGCAACCCCCCACCCCACCTAAACTGCAGAGCGCACACAGGGGCTACCTACCCTTACCTGCTTCTGCCTGCTCATAGTGCTGCAGCAGCAGCAGCGGGACAGATCGAACTGGGAGATAAAGCTCATGCAGGATGTTCGACCTTTTTGATCCTGCTAGATCTCTTGGCCGCTTCTGACACCGTGGACCATGGGCTGCTGTTGAGGCGGCTGGGAGGGATGGTCCTTGGATGGTTCCGCTCATTCCTCTCAGGTAGAAGCCAGTGGGTGGTGTTGGGGGCTGAAGCATCTTGCCCCCGGGCCTTGACCTGTGGCGTTCCGTAGGGTTCTATTCTGTCTCCACTGTTATTTAATGTGTATATGCAGCCCTTGGGGGAGATCGTAAGAGGGTTTGGGGTGCGATGTCACCAATATGCTGATGATACTCAGCTGTACCTCTCGTTTTCAACTGACCCAGGTCCTGTTGTCTCGTTACTTTCCCAGTGTTTGGAGGCCGTGGCAGATTGGATGCGGCAGAGCAGACTGAAGCTCAATCCCGATAAGATGGAGGTGGTGATGGTGGGAAGAGCGGGGGAGGTGCTGGTCCCTCTGAAAGGGGGGGGGGTTCGCCCACCTGTTGCTCTTCAGGTTCGGAGGCTGGGGGTGGTTTTGGATTCGGGCCTCCATCTGGATCGGCAGGTGGAGGTGGTGGCTAAAGCCGCCTTTCGCCAGCTGCATCTGGTATGGAGGCTTCGGCCTTAGATCTCTGGGTCCGATCTGGCCACTCTCATCCATGCCTTCATCACCTTGAGGCTAGACTATTACAATGCGCTCTGCGTGGGGCTTCCCTTGTTTCTGGTTCAGAGGCTGCAGCTAGTACAGAATGCGGTGGCCCATCTTTTGATGGGAATGGGGCGGCATGAGCATGTAATACTGGTGCTCCGCGCTCTGCCCTGGCTGCCTATAACGTACCGAGCCAGATTCAAGGTGTTGGCATTGATTTACAAAGCCCTGCATGGTCTGGGCCCCATATATCTCGGGGACCGCCTTGCCCTCCGCGCCTCAGAGCGATCCCTTCGGTCCACCGTGGGCGCCTTTCTGGAGGTCCCCCGTGTAAAATGGGGGGCCACAATGGAGAGGGCATTCTCAGTGGCCGGGCCGTGTTTATGGAATTCCCTCTCGGAGGAGGCCTGCCTGGCCCCGGGCTTGTTGGTCTTCCAACGTGTTTGTAAGACTTGGCTGTTTGCCCAGGCCTTCGGAGGGGAGGGTGAGGTAAGGGGTGTGTGTTGGTTTTATTGATGTTTTTAAATTGTGTAGGTTTGGCTTATTGCTGTTGATTTTATTGTTGTTATTGGGTTTTTATAATATTGTAAGCTGCCCCGAGATGTCGTTGGCATGAGGGGGGAGGCTAATAAATCTAATGAATAAATAAATAAATAAATAAAAATATTTAAATAACAGACCATGTGATGGTCTCAAGCTCCTCAAGTATAAAAAGCACTCTTCCCCCTCAGAATGATAGTTCCTTCCAACCCTTTCTAGGAACATAAGAAAAAAATTAAATGCGGGGCTGGAAGGGTGGATGTTGTGAGAATGTTCAGAACCATCTTGAAGAACCTTCTTTACAAGGCAGCAACTTTCTGTTCTTCTTCGAGTGGCTCCTCACAGCACCTTTCCGCATGGATCTGCCAGGTGGAGGGGGGTCCATGGGCATGGGCAGGACATGCACACAGCCGCACACTCGTTCGCACCCATAGAGCAACCATCGGTTTCCCCTGTTGCTCCGTGCTTGGGGACGAGTGGGGGGTGAATGGGGATGCATGTTAGGCAGGCCCACTCACTGCGGGGATGTGCACCGCATTCACACGGGGTTCCCCCAACCTTGAACATACAGCATGAGGTCGTGGCTTGGCTTAGGGGCAACAGCCTGGGCCTGGGGTGCAAACTTCCTAAGTCTGGGGCTGGAGGTAGGTTGCCTGTTGCCTTCTGTGTACATGCTGCGTTATTTGGTGCCGGGGGGTGGGAGGGAGGCTTGTCATTTGGCTCTGGGTGGGTTACTCCGGTGTGCTCTTCATCTTTATTTGTGTGTGTGTGTGTTCTTGTCATTTGGCTCGGGCTGGGGGTGGGTTGCCCCTGTGCACTCCCCATCTTTATTTGGGGGAGGGGCTTGCTCTTTGGCTGGGCCGAGGTTGGGTTGCCCCTTTGCGTGCAGCATCTTTGGGGGCAGGGCTTGCCATTTGGCTCTGTCTGGGCTGGGGGTACGCCCCTGTGTACTCTGCTTTTTATGTTTTGGGGAGGGGGTGCCCTGTCAGTTCTGCTTTGCCATGTGTGACAAGTGTATGCACCCAGGGGCAGCAGCAACGTGACCTACTCGTGAATCGGGAATCACGGGGGAAGAGAGAGAGCGGGGCCCACTAGAATTTTGCTAAGAAGAGCCAGACACAGATTGACCTCTAATGTGCCCTACCCTATCCTTCTTTCCAAGCAGAGGCAGAGACAGGGTCTTTCCCCCTCTCCAGTCTCTGCCCCCCTTTATTATAGTTTGGATTATTCTCCTCCATTTGGATCACTTTGTGCTCATTCACATGTTTGAGGCATGACTCAGTCACTAGCACAGAAATTGTAAGATCCAAATTCAAGACACAATCTGCTTCACCACAGACTTCTTGTTTATCATTTTGCAGGTCTATTCCTCCCCCCCCCCAATTCCCTGAGTCCACACTTTGCCATGGACAGATTTGTAATAAGGAAGCAGAACTTTCCCTGCAATATTTGTTTGCCCTCCCCACAGACTCCTTGCGACTGCAACTAAGTCAAGCACGTGCACCTGCGACTTTTCATCTGCTTGAATGTTATTTATCTCTTGTCTCTCCCTATGTCCCCTCTCCTTGTCTCCCACTCCACGTCTATTAGATTGGAAGCCGTAGGCAGGGACCGTGTCTGTCTTGTTGTTCTGTAAAGTGCCAGGTATACAGCTGGTGCTATACAAACGCTTATAATAATAATAATAGCCGTCCAGAAGAAGATGACAGTTGTGCCAGTGCTAGTAATAGTGCTAGGCCTTCAGATTTGACTGGAAATGTGACAGAAGAGGGAGTCAACACAAAGATTGCTCCTCCTCTTGCTCTTAAAAGGAAACTGGGACGCCAGTAACAAACAACATGGACAAAAACCTACGCATGGCTGTCCTATAATGTGGAGCTAGAAAATCCTGTAATGTGGAGCTAGACACAGTGTTTTGCAGCATGTGTTACTCTGCAAAGGAAATGCATGCTGCGCTTCCAAACACCTCAAGGGACAAAGACAAGTATGACGCTTTTGTTGAGCGTGGCTTCTGTAACTGGAAAAAGCACTAGAGAGATTTAGCGTGTATGAAAAATCCAATTTGCACCGGGCTGCTTTTCAAGCTATAGCTGATGCTAAAGCTGGTGTAAATATAAATAACTGTTTTTCTCAAGGGGCACAGAAGCAAAGGCAGGAAGCTCGAAGAGCACTGTTGACCATTTTGGAATCTCTTCAGTACCTGGCCTCCCAGGGTAATGCAATATGTGGCCATGGTGAGGAGGAATCAAACCTGAGACAGCTCTTACGTTGTGCTCAAAGCACGTACCCGAGCTGAAGTCATGGCTTGATCATACAACCTTCAAATGGATTTCTCCTCTTGCTGTAAATGTGATGCTTTCAATCATGTCTCACCATGTTCTCCCTTCATTAGTGAGAGATATTGAAAGATCTGTGTACTATGCAGTAATTGTGGATGAGACCACAGAGCTCTCTGTAAAGGAACAGGTCTCCTTTTGCTTCCGCATGTCACAGAAGATCTGTAAGTGGAGGAAAACCTTTTTGGTTTCTATGAAACAAATGACACAACAGCAAAAACTTTTTCTTGCATTTTGAAGGATGCGCTCAGGCGCTTCAATTTTCCTGTTGACAGGTGCCGTGGCCAGTGCTATGATGGAGCGTCGAATGTTGCTGATGCTTGCGTGGGCTACAGGCATTGCTAAAAGAAGAAGAGCCACGAGCTGTTTACGTTCACTGCTTAGCACATGCTGTGAACTTGGTAGTGCAAGATGTAGCAGCAAATATAAAGCAATGTCAACATTTTCTGAGTCTCCTAGCTGACTTGATCAACTTCGTGAGAACGTCACCTAAACGTCTGTCTTGGTTTAAGCAACTTCAAGAGGAATAGGGTGAGGACAAAGTCAGTCTGCGTCAATTTTGTCCTACAAGGTGGACTCTTAGAAAAGCTTCCCTTCAGTCAGTTGCTTCCAATTACACAGAGCTGATTGATTTCTTTTTAGAGTTCTCATCTCAGGCCAAAGGAGATCCTTCAGCAAAGGCAGATGGGTATGCACAGACCTTGCAAAAGTTTGGTACCTGTTTTATGCTTAAATTATTGTTAGTCATGTTTTCCCATTTGGAAGCAGTAAATACAGCTCTCCAGAAAACCAGCTTACACTTCCACCAAGCAGAACTTCATCTGGCTTCTGCTAAGAATAGTGCATCCCAACTTCGTGGTGACTTTAACCAGTTTTGGACCAAAACCACCACTGAAGCAAAACAGTTTGATTTAGACAGCCCCACTGTTCCTCGATTCAGAAAGCCTAGCCGTCACATTGATGGTGGATCTGAGCCATGCCATTTTAAGACAGCTGAGGAGTTCTATAGAAAAATATTCTGCGAGGTCACTGATTCTGTTTTCAAGTAGTTTGAATTCTCGTTTCTCCGCTGATGTGTGCGAACCCCTGAGACAAATTGATAAGTTTGCTGTGGGAGAGGATGATAGTGCATATACTGCTGACTTCTACAAGACAGACTTTGAGGCTGGTCAACTACTATTACATAGAGATATGTTGATAGACATTGCAAAATCACAAGGAATTAAACTTTTAGTGTTTCAAGACGTGATTGATCTACTGAGTGGGGAACGGGGCAAACATCAGTGCCAGCTACTCATGGAGATGTCAAAGATGATTAAAATAGTACTTACCATACCTCTGTTGTCATGTACATCAGAGAGGCCATTCTCCTGCCTGCGTAGAATTAAAACTTTCCTACGCTCAAGCGTGGGACAACCCAGGTTGAACCATACTGCTGTATTACATGGACATAAACGCCTCTCAGCACATTGAATTCATTGTGTGAGCATCAGTAAGAAGACATACATTTGCCACTGAATAAATTTAGCAGTCTTCAAACAGTGTTTTAAAACTTGTGTGTTTGTGTAAATAAAATGTGTGTTTTTGTGTAATTTTATACCTCCAATAATCCAAACGGACACTGGCCTTTTTCAGCCCCACAGACAGAGTGCTTGCATACAAACAAATTGTTAAATATTTCTTCAGGTTATTTAGTGGAAACTTGCTTTTGTTTAGTGTGTATATTTTTCTGTTCTGTGATTATACTTTCCTGAAAACGTTTTACTGTGGAACACTGATGGGGGCAGAAGAAGAGAGTGACTTTCTTTACTTTTTCTCACACCTTTTTGTGGGTAGTGATACAGTACATAATTCTGTTTCAGTCCTGTCTGGCGTTTGGGCCTATTTACCTGACTCCAGTACTATGGAAGAATGACTATTAATATTAGGAGTGGGCGTGCTGGTAAATCCGGTATCCGATAATGCTGGTACGGGCGTACCGGCATTATCGGATTCAACCCGGTAAATCCGGTCCCGTTACTGGATTCCGGGTACCGGATTTTTTTACATTGCAGCCATTTAAATGAATGACTGCAATGTAAGTCCCACCCAAAAAGTTAAAAAAAACACCCTCCCCGAGTCCAGGCTGCACGGGTGGAAGGGGGGACACCCCCCACCCACCCTGCCCAGCCTGGATTTTTGTTAAAAAAAAAGAG
>QEPC01013194.1:168601-180999 GCA_003113815.1 Sphenodon punctatus | reverse complement strand
GGGAGGGGGGAGGAATTGTATTCCATTGATTTCAATGGGGACACAGTGCCCCATTGAAATCAATGAAATAAAACCGGTACTGGATACCGGATTTAATCCGAGAATCCGGTTCTTTTGAGAACCGGAAAACCGGTGTATCCGGTAATTGCCCCGGGGTCCCACCTCTAAGTATGCCCTCTGTTGTTTTAATTAACCTATAGAGCACCTTCATCAACTGTGTTGCCTCTCATTCCTGGAGAGGGTAATGCCAATACCTGGGTATCAATGTGAACGGAGTATGTAAAGGTGATTCTACCTGTACTGGACAGTCCAGCCAGTAGAGTGTTGTGTCTCTTGATGAATTCTGTTTCTCAGTTCTCATGTTATCTAGTACCACACTAAGTTTAGACCAAGAACTATGCAACTTCTTTTCTGGATGGCCAGATAGTACATAGTTGAAGCAAGCCTGCATGCTAGAGTTTAGTTTTATGTATGTTAGAAGTTGCTGCAATAGGTATTGTGCTCTGAGTGTCTCTCCTGGTAATTATAAAACAAGTAAAAACTACCAGCAGCTACATCAGCAAAGTGTTTTTTATTTCAGAAGCATCTCCAGAATTACAGTTCAGAATTGGCAGAGAAATTACTGCTGTTGTAACAATTTTAAATGGCAAGATGTGTCTGCAACCCTTAGATAAATATTTATTTACTAAATTTAAAAGTGAAAGTAGTGATGTTGATTTTTATTTAGAAATCCTCAGCAAATCTTTCCCATCCTCTAGCCCCCGCTAGAACCTTAAGTCCTAGATGAGGTCCTTGCTGCTGTGCATTGTTTTTAACCATGCACCCTGGACTCACTTGGATCTGTTGTTGTTTGCTAAAACTGCTATCCTTGTGTGCACTTCTATTCCACTATCATATTGATGTAGGTGTGCAATTTTAGAGTTGTCCCCACCTACTGTTGAGTTGGCCCTTCCCCTGGGTTTGGCCCCGCCCCCAGTATGTGGCCTGACCCTGGCCCCAGCCCCCCCGGGAAATTGAGAAGTTTACACCCATGGTGGCATGTTTGAAAGCTAGTAGAAATGACCCACTAGAGAGGGAGAAATTGACACACTAGAGAGGCAGAGAAGGTGCAGCGGTGGGGGGCAGTCGCCATTAGGAGACGCGAGGGGATGGGATCAAGGGAGCAGGTGGGGAGGCTGGATGAAGAGATGATGGAAATGACCTCATCAAGGGATGCTGGAGTGAAGGAGGATAGACCTGATCTACGCTGGTGGGAACAGATGTGCTAACACGCTCTGGCCCGCTTTGCCCCGATTGGGCGGGTGTTGGCCCAGACTGTGAAGTCGGCTGTTTGCTGAGGTGAGAGCCTGGACTAGCCACCAATGCACCCAGGTCAGTCTGGGTGAACATCTGGTGACCCGACAACAAACATGTCAGTGGCCTGCAGGCCAGAGTGGCTTACTGTCACATTTGTTTTTACCCTTTGTATGAACAGGAAAGTGCAGCTTAAATCTGGGTTGAAGTCTGGACTAGAATGTGCCTATGGTGCTGGCAAAAAAGGTTGTAGCTGACACCTTTGATTTCATGGAATGATTGTGTTTCAACATGTGTGACAGCAGCCACAATTTTATTTTCTATAAGGCTGTAAAATCAATAACATACAGCAAATTAATTGGTGGAGTTGCCAGTGCTGTTCAGATTTCATTATTCCATAACAATGCAATGGTTTTGAATCAAAAGTCATAGGTTATGTCACATAAAAAAGCAAGCAAGTATGGGGAGGGCAAAGTCCCTTCGCCGCCAAAATGGCGGCAACGGACATTTGTTGCGCCCCCCCCCCGAAGGATTAAGAGACCGGCAGGCGGAATGGCGCCGCTGCGGGGAGGCTTGTTAGAGAGCCTTCCCCTCCTCCCCTCCAGCACCGTGGGTTAAATCTGATCGCCGTTAGGGGATCAAGGAGGAATTTTGGTGGGTAGCCTTCTTAAGGGCCGCAAGTTTCGCCTCCTTCACAGTGCGGACTAGGATAAATTAGGATGTAGCGTTAAAGAATTTGCCGTATAATTAAAATAATTCTAATTCGGCTGATTGATCTTCAATGAAAACGGCAATTTAACTAGGGTAATTCAGGCAGAAAGTTCATGTGAATTGGAAGAACTGAATTTGTTTTTTACAGGTTGAAAAGGGGTAAGTTTTGTTGCACTCTGCAGGGGTCCAGTATGCCAGGATAGGATTACTAGGGAGGTGAACAGGTTAAGAAGAGTCATCTCCTTAAGAGATGGGGAGATGAGACACAGTGTAATGCGGGGTACAGCATGCACTGGTGGTCATCCCCCTGGGAGTGAGGCCACAGCTCGGTTTGCAGGGACATGCGCTGTCCTCGGGCCGCGCGGAAGCCACACTCCTTACTCGCGCCCAGGGTTTGGGGCAGTTCCCCCCCTTTCGGCCTGAGGGTTGTCGAAAGAGGGGAGGTTTGGTTAGAAGGGACTGTCAACGGAAGGCACATCCGGGCAGGACCAATGTTAATAAGTTATTAGAATTTGGCATACTGGACCCAGGATTGCTGTTGCAATTACCCACCAACAGTTGAATTTCTGTGGTGAATAAATGAGTGCGGCCAGCATTTAAACCAACACATGCCTCCGAGTCTCATTTGGGGTGCGTCGACAAGTGTCCCTTAGCACAGTCTGTGGGCTAGATTAAGAGAGAGACAGTAAAGAAGATGGGGACAAGTGGGTGGGGGAATAGGTTCACACCACCTGGAATCTGGGCTGCTGCAGTGGCCCAGGACATGGTTCAGAGTATTCTGGGAGATCACAAAATCATGGGAATTGCAGGGTTTGAAAGGACCTCAGGGGGGTCATCTAATCCATCCTCCTGCTGCAAGGCAGGATACTCTTTATGTACAGCATTGCAGATGGACGTTCTAACTACCTGGGCTCGTTGTCTATGAGGTGCTCTACAGAACAGGAAACCCATAGAACTAAGTGCTATGAGTATGCCCCATTTTCTGCCTGCTTGGTCTGCCTTTTCTTGTATCTTACTGATCCACTGGGGCCTAGCTTCATACTTCCTGAGATGGGGTCTACAAGACAGGGTGGCAAAGGGCCATCTGCATTAGCTCTGTGCTGCTTTTGGACTAGGAGCGTTCCCTCAGCTCATTGTAACCTCTAGAGTGGTGGACTGAGCCAGAAAGGGGCTATAACTCTGGCATTTTCTTGGTTACCAAGATGTCATCAGAGAGCCTCAGATACTGATATATAACTATTTATTTCATGCCTTTGCATAGTACTTAACAGTTGTTTTTTCTGGTTTTGTTTTAATCATCTAGAAATAGAAAGTCCATGTGATAAGATCTGTAATTCTCTTCTGTTTTGATGAAGCATTAATGCAAATTCAGTACAGCAAGTGACTTGTGTTTAAGAATGGATGTTAGATGGAGTCTCATTATAATATATCATTAGTGTCTGAACAGGCACTACTTTTTATTAATGGCTAGGGTTTAGAATTATGTTGATATGCTGTTTTTAAATGGGCCTGGCTGGGGCTGGTCTGTGTGAGCTGCTGGGAATGCTAACAGACATTGTAGCTCAGTGTGTGGCTCACGGCAGCCGCCTTCAGATGAGTGCTCGGGTGGGCGCTTCCCATTTACAAATGGCCATAAAGATGATAGCAGGCGTGGGGTCATTTTCTCATAACTGAGCTCAAAAATGCGTAAGACTGGACTTCTAGCTCTTCATAGGCACTGGGGAAACATGAGATGCTTACAAAGACATGGAAATAAATGCACTAGTAGAAGACTTTGACATGCCGGGAGCATAAGGCATGCTTCAG
The DNA here is from genome assembly GCA_003113815.1 of Sphenodon punctatus. Lineage (NCBI taxonomy): Eukaryota > Metazoa > Chordata > Lepidosauria > Sphenodontia > Sphenodontidae > Sphenodon > Sphenodon punctatus. The sequence continues at coordinate 177,189 of QEPC01013194.1, read as the reverse complement.
AATTGGTAATCTGTCTAGTTTCTCTCTCCATAGCAGACCCTCATTTGCAATTCTCTTTAAGTATGTTAACCTCCCACCTCCCAGTAATCCTTTTAATTCCCCTCAGCTGTGATTTTCTCTCCTTTTTAAGTTGGACACAATCCTTCCCCATGCCCGTCTACTTTATAGAAAATAATTCCTGGGCAGCCTACTTCGTTCTCCTATCAACACACGCATTCTCAAAATGGAAATATTAGCAAAAAATGTCATCTCTCGCACTACGTTAAAGGGAAACTCCAGGGATGTGTCATCACATTTTTCACATGTAAATAAGAGCTTCTGAAGAATACGGGTCAGATCAGGCATGGTAGCCCCCTGCAACTCCAGTGACATTGGGGTTTTGATCCTGTGTCCTAGATGAAGGATTGAAGGCAAGGAAGAGGAGGTTGTAGATAGTCTCCCCAGTACACCTACTAGTGTAAAGGAAGAGGACATGGTAGATACACCTGCTAGTATAAAATCACATTTGTATGGGAGAAACAATTCATCTGTTGGTGGTAGGCTGGCCATACCTCCCCTTTAAAATAGGACGCTTATGAAAAATACATGGTGCAGGGCTTCACTGATTGCAGTGCAGCCCTGCATCAGTATTTTTCATAAGCATCCTATTTTAAAGGGGAGGTATGGCCAGCCTAGTTGGTGGGCAATCTCGGACCAACAGCTTCTTTGGCCACTTTCCAGTTTGATCTGGCCGCTGGATCCAGTGGTTGTTTTTTAAAGAAATTAATTTTATATTTTTAATGAATTTAAATATGGATCCCCAATCCAAAATTGTGATTAAATTTGTACATTGCAGATATGAAGCTGCAATAAGTCCAGATGCACAGTTTTTAATCCAAAGGACCATCCCTGGTACTACAGGGTTCCTCACTTCTGAAGTGATTAGCTGTGCCATGGTTAATTTGCTTTGGCATAGCTGTTAGTACTGTGCTAATGGTTGCACTGCTAGCTGGCCCTGCCCAGCCCTACCCTGCCTTCTGTCCTGTCTGTCAGCACATGGTAACCCTTCTCCCCCAACCTCTTTACTTCTGGGATGCAAATGGAGAGTGAAAACTAGGAGTGTGCGTGTACATGCATGTGCTGCAGAAGTTTTGAGGTTAGTGTTTGGTCTATATTTGGTGGTTGGGGTTTTTTTTACATTTTTTTTTTTCCCCCTCCAACATCCCCATCTTTGCTTATGTAGAGGTCTTGACAGCCAGCATCTGGTAGTTGAGAGGCAGAGGATTAAATGTCTTTATCAGGTGATTCCCTGACATGTAGCCTGTGACAGAGAAGGGTTTGGGATAAAAAGAGTAGATTTCTGGGTGCATGGGAGAAGAGAACAGGGTGGTGGAGGTGGCACAGCTGTTGTGAGCAAGTGGGGAAAAGCAGCTCGGGAGACCCTTGCCATAATCTTTTTGGTGCAGATTTTGGTTTGTTGTATTCTGATTTAAACACCTCAAAAATGGCCAAGTTTGAAGGTGAAATAAATTGTTTGCAGTTTTACTTATCCTTCTTAGAGCATCTGTGTTTCTCTGAAGCCAGATCCGCTCTGGTCACGTTTTCCTCATGACAATGTCTCTCTTCCTCATAGATCTGAGAATGATGAGGCATGACCACAATGTCTACAGTACCATGTGTGTGTGGCTTCAGAGTGCAACTTTGGGTGTTTTCAGACGAGATGCTACTCCGCATGACCACCTAGAAGCCATGGCTCCAACTACCAGTCTGGAGGTGGAGTGGCCAGATGCGCGTTCCCATGAGCTACAGAGCACCCACTCAGGACCACGCATGAAGCCATGCCAGGACATCTGGAATGCTCCGTGCGGGGCCAGCCAAATGTAGGGTGGTTGCTTCTGTAGCTACAGTAGCCACGCTGGGAACTGCCTGTTTGAATTGCTCCCTGCGCACTCCATCTGCAGAGCCATATGGTGGCCATGCCCGCCCCCCCCGCCCCCCAATTGTCTTGCTTGTTTGAAACCCCCCCACTGAGCTTGCAGACTGTCGAGTGTATGATGCCAGTGTTAGCACTACGTGCACCTGCAGTAACACCTGAGGATAAAGGCCTAGAGTAGAATGCAAAAAACTCTCTCCCATTATGGGAAAACAACCTAAAATCGGTCATCAAATTGATTTATCTGGAACCTGTGTTTGAATTATTTATGTATTTATTTCTAAATTTGTGTGTGTGTGTGTGTGTTTTCTAGAGGAAGGTAATAAGATTGGAGAAAAAAAACAAAAAAACAATTGCTCAAAAACCTGCTCCAAGTTAAGTTTTGAACAATTGGGAGAATGCCTTTTAAAGATGAGCTTCAAAAATATATCTTTGATTCTTTTCGTCTCTTGAGCTCTGAGCCTTTGGAACAAACTGCACAGCAGTCATGTTTTCAAGCTTTTCTGCGTAAACATGAAGGCTAGAAGTTGCTTTATTTTAAAAATAAGAGCTGATATTTTCATAGTCCCAGGGCTGGCATTTTAAGAAAATGCCTAACATTGCATGTTTTGTGATAAAACAGGAAGATTGTGTTCAGACATTTTGTGCATCCCCCCACTAAGATTTGGTGCCCATCCAGAACCCGTCCCCTTTTTTCGATGCAGCTCAGTGCAGACTTTCACACAAGCGCTAGGCTCTCTGCCTGAATCTTCTGGTTCCACCCTGCTCATCCCATAAAGATGGCATGTGTCATGGCTGCTGTGCATCCCTTTGCTTCCCACCCATCTCCTCTCCCTGCTCCCTCACCACCCCCTCTCTCCTCTCCTCCTTTCCTCCTGCCTCCCTTGAGGAAATCTCTTTGCTCTCTTCCTCCAACCCCTCTACCTGCCCTCTCGACCCAATCCCCTCCCGCCTCCTGACCTCCATTGCTCCCACTGTCGCCCCCCCCTTTGTACATGTCATTAATCTCTCCCTCTCCACTGGCTCCTTCCCCTCCGCCTTCAAGCATGCCACTGTCTCTTCCATCCTCAAAAGTCCACCCTTGACCCCTCTCACCCCTCTGGTTACCGGCCTGTCTCCCTTCTACCCTTCGCCTCTAAGCTTCTGGAACGTGTTGTCTACTCCTGCTGCCTGGAACTCCTCTCTGCCAGCTCCTCCCTGGGCCCTCTCCAATCTGACTTCCACCTTCATTCCACTGAAACTGCCCATGCCAAGATCACCAGTGATCTACTTGTCACTAAATATAAGCGCCTTTACTCCATTCTTGTCCTCCTTGACCTCTCTGCTGTCTTTGACACTGTCGACCACCTGTCTCTTATACACATCTAGATGTGTATAAGAGACAGACACTCAACTCTATCTCTCCACCTCTCCCCTTCTGTCCAAGCTTGTCTCAGCAACTGTCTCTCTGATATCTCTGCCTGGATGTCCCGATGTCAGCTCAAGCTCAACATGGCTAAGACTGAACTCCTTCCCTTTCCTCCCTTCCCTTCCTCCTCTCCCTCTTCCCTGTCCATCCTTATTGATGGGGTCACCCATCTCTTCCGTTCCCCAAGCCTGTAGCTTGGGCTTCGTCTTCGACACTCACCTTTCCTTTAAATCCTACATCAACTCTGTTGCCAAGTCCTGTCGCTTTGCCCTCCACAACATTGCCCCTTTCTTTCTGTCTCCTCAGCCAAAACCCTTGTTCACGCCATGGTCATCTCTCGCCTTGATTACTGCAGCCTCCTCCTTACTGGCCTCCCTCACTATCACCTGTTTTGGATGGAGATAAGGGGGAACACTCTCCCCCCCCTTATCTCCATCCAAAACTCCACTGCTAGGGTCATCCACTCAGCTCGTAGCTTTGACCACGTGCAGCCTCCCCTCGCTTCACTGGCTCCCTCTTCCTGAACGCATCCTTCACAAACTCCTGGTGTTCTCAGCCCTAGTCTCCTTACACACTCCTGAACGCACTCTCCACTCCTCCTCTACCCCCTCCCTCGCTCTCCCTCCTCTCCCCTGCTCCCCTAACCGCCTTCGTCCATTCTCCCTTGCTGCCCCCTGTGCCTGGAACTCCCTCCCTGCCCACATCTGCCTTGCCCCCTCCCTCCGCACCTTCAAATCCCTCCTCAAAACCCACCTCTTCCTCGCCACCTTTCCCGATGCCTGTTAGAACTTTCCTTTCAATATTTGCTGTCTGCTCTCCCCGCAGACTCCTGCCTAACTGCAACCAAGCCAAGCACGTGCACCTGAGACTTTGCAGCCGCTTGAATGTAATTTATCCCTTGTCTCTCCCTATGTCCCCTATCCTTGTCTTCCCCCTCCGTGTCTATTAGATTGTAAGCCATAGGCAGGGACCGCGTCTATCTTATTCTGTAAAGCACCAGGTACACACCTGGCACTGTACAAATGCTTATAATAATAATAATTAATTAATAAGTAGGATGGTTGGTTGATGGAAGGAAGAGGAGTGTTTGTGGTAAGCTACAAGTGTATGGTGGGTGGAAAGGGAGAAAGGTATTGAAGGAACACCAGATCTGTAGGTTTATTTATTTATTTATTTATTGTTGTCAAACTCCTAGGTAACATCTGACACCGAGTTAAAAAAAGTAGGTTAAAGGAATGATAGATTTTTTAGCTCACAGCAAATTGTCCCCGAATGGTCTTTCTCCCATTGAACCTACTGATGAGGGAACTTTTTCTTCTTGTTCAGGCAAAAAGATGTCTGCCTCTCTGTAATCCGGTTTACTCTGGGTGTAATCGCATGAGATGAGACAGGGCCACACATTGCGCCCCCCCCCCCCTTTGCCCCAGAACCACCCATCTGTCTGAACAGTGGCCACCAGATCAGCAACTCGGCACAGAGCACACCATGTGGGTTAACCCAGCCCAACCTGGGGCAACAGGCTCCCACAGAGTGCCTCCCGTGTAAAAGGTCCCTCGCAGGCCTGTCTGCACCATGGACAAGGCCACAGTGCTGGCAAAGATCAGGCCCTGAAGGAAGCTACCGCCAGCTGCCTGTCAACTGTTGGAACAGTGGCAGTTGCCCACCCATCAGCTGTTGGAGCAGACCCTGGGGAGGAGGAGGATCAGTCCTGGTGTCCCCAGTTGGAGTGGCTACTCATGCAGCGGGGAATACTGCGACTGATACTTCTCCTCCTCCACAGGGTTCCCTCTGCTGCCCTGACTGCTGCTCCTCCTCCTCCAAGGTCTGCTCCAACAGCTGACTGGCAGCAGCTGCTTTCTCCTGGGGGCCTGAACCTGCTGCCACAAGATCGAAGTCTTGGTGTTCTGCCCATGGGATGGGCTTCCCAGACCGAACTGAAGGGGGGTGGGGGGGAAGGGGGTGGCTGCTCCCCTGCCCACAGGACCCACGTGTGGGTTTGCCTGTTTGAAGGGCTTCGCACCTTGTTCTCATTGGTGGCTGTTGTGTTGGGGCCCCACAGAGCAGCCCTGGCCTCCCTGCCCGTATGAAAAAAAATGTTATAAAGTTTTAAAAACATGTAGACTGTGATCCACGTGCCACATACTTGGGAGTAACCCCATGGGACTTTAGTGGGACTACTTTGGAGTAGGTGATGTGTGGATCATGTTCTTTGCTATTTTGCTAATTTTGTAATAAATGGCAGTTGTGTTTTTTTTTTTAAAGTATTTATAAAGTTTTAGAAATACACGAATTTAAAATGAATGTTTGCAGAATACAAAGGGGAGCATTTGCTTGACAAAGAGCTGGCTCGCTAATGGTTTTCCCTGTGATGACGCCTCATGCAGTGGAAGAGAGAGAGAGACAGCAGTATGCTTGCTTTCCACTATAAAACATTATTATTATTATTATTATTATTTTATTTTAAAAAGAAAAGTTTGAGAGTTCATCCAAAGGTTTTATCTTGTTTAGAGTTAAGAACATTTTAGCCTGTAGAATTTTATTGAAAGCAGAGGTACATAGAGCTTTTGCAAAATCCAAGAGCCAAAGCAGAGGGCTGGGATGGGTGTGCCAAGCTCCCATTAAAATAGAAGGGACACTGTTGGCATATTCATTGATTGTTCCCCAAAACAAACACTTTTACCCTAATTTGTATTGTAAGTGTAGATACTTAAGTACTTTTGTACTACTTTTACCAAAATCACCTTCTAAAGTTTGGCCCACTTTCAGTCTGATGAAAAATAAAGGTTACTCTCCTGTTTACAGATGTTTTGTGTATGGTTTAAATACCCTGTCTTTATTAGGATTCTTTCAGTAAATGTAGTGGTTCTGCATATTAGCAGAGCTTTTGCTTTCTCATTTCCTAAAACTGTTTCCTTAATTGCCTTCTGTTGCGTATTCTCATCCTCTTCCAGGGTTGTATTAGAGACAGATACAGAGGGTCATGATTGCAGTACCCAAACATTGTCATTTTGGTTTATTGTCCTGTCAGAGCATCTGAGCACATGCCATATGCATCTCATCTGAAATGCAAGAGTACAAAGAGGTATGAGCTCTAAACGATTCCTTGGTTCTTAGTATGGAAAGGCCAGGTTGTACCCAAGAATCCAGGCCATCCTGCTTCATTAAAGCCAGTGAAAGATTTGCCATTGATTTCAATGCAAGCAGCTTTAAGCCTTTTCTGAATGTCTGCCCAAATGGCATGCTAAGGACTGTGAGTTTGCTGATCAGACTCCAGTTTTTATTTTATTTATGCTGCTGCGCACTGGGAGACAGGACGAGGTGTCACAGGTCACAAGAAATAACTCCTAGACGCACAAAATATGTGTGGGTGGAAAGAGTTTGGAGAAATGGAGTGAGGGAAACAACTAGCAGCAGGGGGAAAAAGCCATAAAATGTCTTTATGGCTTAAATGAAACATTTATGTTGTTTTTATTATAATGGCATTTTGTACAGTGTAATGTTCATTTGTGGATGAAAGCCTTTCTGGGAGTGAGCAAATGCAAATATAAAACTGAGGAGATTTGGTCACTAATGGTTGGGGGAGAACATGCCTATTCATATGGTTTTTAGGAAAAAATTGTTACAGTGATTTGGCTCTGCAGTGGCAGCCAAGTTATTGTATATCCTACACATGTAGAAATAATTTGCAGTTTCTAACCAAAAAAACCCCAGTGCAGCCTGTTGTTTCATTGACTTGGAAGGGGTCGGAACAAATCTAGTGTTGCATTACAGTGAGATTAATGTCAATTCCAGGCCATTAGTACCCTATGCATTTTATAAACAGGACTGTTTTTCTAAGGTGGCATTTTATCAGAAACAACAATATGTCATTTGATTGATTCATCCAATCAAAGATCTTGCTGTTGTGAACTTTGCTTTGAGGAAGAATTTTGCTGCTATTCAAACCTTCTGTTTGGGAACAGTTCCCTATTTCATGATTTCTTGGTCAAATTTAGGAATGACAATAATTTGTAAGCCCTGCCTGAAAGCTTCTGGAACTGCAGGGTTTGGTCCTTTTTCCATCTGGGGCTGCTCCCCTTCCCCCAGCTTCAATAAAGGCCTCCGTCAGTGGCAGGGGCGGAGAAACTGCTGGGCTTGCAGAAACTGAGAGTATTTGCACCTGGGGCTGCTCCCTATCTTCTGGCTTGCATAAAAGCATCCTTCATTGGTGAACAACTGCTGAAGGCTGGTGCCTAAAGCCTCTGGCCATTTGTGGTTGGAGGACTGGTTAGGGGGGAGGTTAGGTTTTGGATGGGTTACTTTATATTAGTAATGTTTTTGTGAGAGATGCAATGGATGGGTTAGGGGCAGGTGAGAGTGGGATATGTGATTGAATAGGTTGTGGGGGAGAGTGGGATTTAAGGGAGAGTGAGTGGAGTACAGGCATGGCAAGAGGCTCTGAGGGGGGGTCACAGCCAGAGAAGGCATGCAGTTTGCCTTCTGCCCCTGGCTGTGGCCCCCCTTTCCATCGCGCGGAGAGCGGAGAGACTCTTGCAGCAGTGCTCGGGTGGCTGCAAGAGGAGAAGGTCCTTCCTGCACCCCTGCTCTCTACTCTCGGTCTCGCAGCTGCCCAAGCACACGAGCAGTGAAGCAGCTGCAAGAAGAGAAGTGTAGGCGAACATCCACCTGGTGGGCAGGGGCGTAGCTAGGTTGATATGGGCCCAGGGACAAGAAATGGACTTTGGGCCCCCCCTCCCGGCCCATCACCATAGACCCCCCTGTCCCTCAATGTCCTTACTGTATAAAACAGTCAACAAACGGCGCCAATGCAGGGGCCTGCAACCTGTATTTTTCATAAGTGTTCATAGTGTTGATTCAGAAGTGTTTCATACATATTGCAGGCCCTGCATTGGCGCAGGGCCCCGCAACCTGTATTTTTCATAAGTATACCTTAAAAATTTGCCTAGGTGGCAACCCTATCTGTCAGTCAAACAAAAGCTGTGCCACTTGGAGAAATGGCAGAGGGTGGCAGAGGGGATTTGTCCCTCCCTGAGTTGGTGTTATGGGGGAGGGGGTGAGAGATTAAGGGAACTGTTCTCTGCACCCTATACACAGAGAGCTGTGCTCCACCTGTTTTAGGGCACGGGGGAGGGGGGCAGGGTGCAGACAGAGTGGTAGCTTGAGGATCAGCTCTTCACATTGGGGTGGGGAGAGAAGAGGGGGAAATGTGGGGGGAGGGAGAGGGGGAAAGGGTTAGGGAAGGAAGTTTTCTTTAATGTCTGAACTTTG
>QEPC01013194.1:149329-166566 GCA_003113815.1 Sphenodon punctatus | reverse complement strand
TCAGATTGTAAGCCCTAGGGGCAGGGACCGTGTCTATTTTATTACTTTGTAAAGTGCCATGTACACTGCTGGCGCTATATAAATGTTTGTTAATAATAAATAATAATAATAATTGGCAGCTGCACAAAGCGCTTACTTTTACTGTGGTGTTTGTATATGATTTAGCACTGTCTACAAAGATTTGCTTTAAAATAAGATAGAAAAAAGTTGTTTTAGGAAAATTCTTCTTTCTTTTTCCTAAGATTTATTGTAGTGTCAGCTTAATATCTAAATTGTTCTTTTTGAGATGTGTCCCCCACGGGACATGGAGACCAAATAGGTTTTTTTTTATAGCTGTGAACTGTGATCCCATTACACCATCTTGTAACCATAATTAGCTTTCCTCCACATAAGTTCTCTAACAGCAGAAAAACAAGCTAAATCAAAACAAACAAAACTGACACTTGCACTCAGGGGTTTATTTAGTAATTATTTATATCCTGCTAGAAATATGTCTAGTATTGAACAGCTGTGACTAAACAGAGATCCTGCCCCAAAGGGCTTACAACCTAGGACAAGGACAGGAGAACGTAGGGAGAGGCACAGAAGTTGAGACACTGGAGGTATATGTGCTTAGCTTAGTTACAAGGGGAGAAGGGGGGAAACATGAAGGGTACGATAGTATAAGAAGAAGCATCAGGGAAGCCTGGCAGAAAAGTTAGTTTTTTGGAAGGGATTTGAAGGTCGGGAGGGAGCAGAGTGTGATGGTGTGGGTTGTGGGGAGATGGGTTATTTTATTTATATTTTATTGTAACGTTGATGATTGGCTATTGTTAGCTGTCCCAAGCTGCCTGATGCAGGAGGGGTGGGATATTATAAAATAAAATAAATAAATATGCGGGTCTCCCCAGCAACCCCAGCTGTATTGTTGCTCCTGGAAACTGTAACTAGATCTGTTACGTTAAGGATTATTTTATTTTAGCGGTTGAAGGTGGTGCGCTCTCCTATTGAGTCCCTTCCCGGGCTTTGCCTGATGAAGAAAATGGATGCAGATTCTTGCTCTAAGAAGTTCTGATTGGCTGAAGTGCAGGTCTTGGCAAGCTACCTTGGGTTTTCATTAGGTTATTTATCGTCTCTCTCATTCGGTGAAGCATGTAGGCAACTGAAGAGGCGGATTTCTGATATTGAGAGACAGGTTTTTCGGGCTCAAGGGGTGACTGTTAAAGTGTCACCTTGGTATACATTTTGGGTCACAGGGCATATTTGTTTATGCTGACATATCCCACCCGTAGGAAAGCTTTCACAGCCTTAAGACTGCAACTTATGCATTACAGCAGTCCTCGTTGGTTGGTACAATGGGACTGATTTTTAAGGACCGGTTATGTATATGTGGGTCTGGTCAAATTGAGGACTTGCCCCTCCATCTGTTGGACTGCCCTCTGTATGCACAGGCTCGTGCAGTTTTGTATAACTCCGTGAAATTGGATTGTAATAGACCTATGTTGCAGCAGCTTATATTCTTGCTGAATGACTACGGCAGTGGCATCAGCGATTTTGGCAATTAAAGCTCAGGCCCAGTTTGCAGGGTCCCTGTGTAAATAAGACTGCTAATGTTTGATGATGGTGCCCTTGTTGGATCTCTGAATAATGGATTTTTAGAGTTTTGTTATGTGCCTGTTTTGGGCTTGTTTTACTGTTTTTTATGTTTATCATTGTTTGTTCTCTTTGTTTTTTGTATATTTTATATTCTGCTATGACCTGACGGCTAATGCGGTATTAAGTGATTGATTGATAAATGTGTTTGAGGAGGGAATTCCCAGGATAGGGGGCAGCATGGGAGAAGGAACAACTTTAATTTTTGGTCATGCATGCATTAGAAAAACTCAAGGAAAATAAGAAAATACGTGTGAGTTTAACGCTTCATTGGTACTTGTTATCCCTCCTCACTTCAATAGATGTTTTGTGTATGTATATGGTTGGACTATTACAGAGACTGGAAGTGGTGTATGGTGATTCCCAAGGTTTTTGACCTCATGACCCCATTTTAAGATGGTAGTGTCGTCCCATGACACCAGAGAACAACAGCACATTTAAAGTATGTTGAATATTGATTGAGACTCTGACCCCATCCACAGTTAGTGTGACCCCAATTGGGAGTCCTGGCCCACAGTTTGGCAACTGCTCTACTTGTAGTTAGTGTGCCCACGAGCCAGTTAAGAACTTGGGTACTTGTGAGGTATGGGGGTGAAATAGGAAGAGGGTTTGTAGGAAGGAAAGGCCCAAAGACACACGTTCACACAAAGCGGCGAGGTTATGCCTGGAAACAAACCCTCAGGATCGAATATGGCTTCTAGTATTGAGAATCCCCAGCCTGCATCATAGGGCATCTGGGATGAGTGCACACCACCTGTTCGCCACCACAACTGCACACAGGGTGAAGTGAAGTGGGGAATGCGTGACGGATGGTGAGGCGGGAACAGGAGTGCCAAGCCCCGGGCCGGGGGGAGGTGAGCTAGGGCTCCAAGGGGTAGGACAATAAACGGGCTTCACACTTACCTGAGTCACGCTACACACTCTCACCACAACCACTCGTCGCACTTGCTCTCTGCAAGCACACGTCACGCACACTCAATCACCAAAGTCTTCCAGGCAGGGTACACGATAGACAAGCGAAGCAAGGGGGCCAGTATTACAGGCGCGAAAGCATTGATCACCAGCGGCGCTATTGAGAAGAGGCGCTCCTTTTATGTTGCATTGCTAGGCGTTGATGCAAGCGCTCTGAGCACCTCAGGATTGGGGCTGGGGGTGTGGCTTCTGCCTGCTGCAGCAGTGTGTCTATAGCCATGCCCCCAGGAAAAATGTGTGGATGCGGGGGCGTGTCCTGAGCGCCGGACACGCTTCCCCCAGTGTTCTATTGTTGCGTCGCTGCTGGCTGTGGTGGGGTCCCTGCGTCTGGAAGGGATGTGGCGGGTGTCGAGACCGGCATCGGTTCCCCCCTCCCCCTCCCGGGTAAGCTGCATCCCTTGCCCTCCTCATCTGTCGCGGACTCTAGGGCCCCCAGGTAAGGGGGGCCCCCAGGCAAGTACTCCTCACTGTTAAAAATTAGGCATTAGGTCCCCAAATCCTAAAGGCAAACAGTGAGATTTATGGGCCTGACAAACATAAATAAATATGTGAATGTACTCTTTTTTTGTACACCATTGAGAAAGGAATATTTGAAGAAACTTCAGTGATTTACATGATTTCATTTAATTTTAGATTTGCCCTTAAAGTGAGTAGTTCACACCTTTTCAGTATGGCCTTTATTTTTCCACTTCTGACAGATTTGATAACTAGGAGATCTAGTTTCTTTTCCTGGATCTTTTTACAGACTTCCTTGGTTTCTCAGGATAGGTATGCCATCTTTCTGTGTTTCAGTTTTCTGTCTCTACAATGGGGAATAATAACACTTCCCTACCTCACAGGGCCATTGTGAGTAATTGTCATTTCAGATGCAGGGTAGTGAAGGGAATTGTGCCCTCTCTGCTTATTGTAGGTGTAGAATCCGTAATAATTTATACCTGGTCTAGGTCAGCAGGAGGTGATAACAATCTCCATGTTGGCTCAGTAACACTCTAGAGAGTGGAGCCAAATCTTAGTTAATCCCCTATTTCTCATGTTTCTGCACACTCGGAGCTATGGTCCAGGTAGCCCAGCATAAGAGAATAAGAAGGGAATTTACTCCCTTTCTGCCCCTGTGTGGGGCTATAGCTCTCTCTAGCACACTCGGGTGATGAATGCCATAAGGGAGCCGTTTATTAAATATGTCACCTGATGAAAACACAGAAACTTCACCTTGGTCTAAAGAGCTAAATAAAATAAAATACAATTTCCACTTTACAGCCAAATAGAAAATGTAAATGGACCTTACTGCATCAGAGCCCTGTGTGGAGAAGTTTCCAATCAGGCAGGCTCATTTGACTTGAAAATTGAAGAATTGTCTGAAATAGAAGTTGCCATGGTGACAGAGAGGATTAGTAGGCTGAGGCTGATTTCATTGGTCTGCTATGAGCACAAGTCCTTGTTTGAGTAGCATTAATATGTTGTCTCCTGCTGCTTTATATGCTGAGACCATCTGGCATTCGCAGTATTTAAAGGTGCAGCTCTGTTACAAAAAAGCAGGCAGACTTGAATTGATTAGTGTTCAAATTTAGCTTATGAGAGTTTTTTTTTTTGTTTAAGTGTGCCAATACCTGGGAGGGAAGGGAGACAGCGCACATATAGTGATAGAGAATGAAGTGCTGGTTGTAGGCACTGGCACAGGAAACTTTTGAAGGTTGGCTGAATAATTCAGTCACAGCACATAGTAAAATATTTGCTGCACAAACATGTATTCCTGTACGTTTTTGCAGGACCTGAAAGCAGCCGCCATAACCTTGTGGAAAAAATCATTCTTGTCAGTGTGCAATGAAAAGTGGTTTGGGCACTACAGATGAAAAGTGCTGTACAAATGCAATGTTTTGTGTGACACTGTACATCTAGGTGTTTGTTGGGATTCAAACAATTACTGTGGCATCCATTTCGCAAGAAAGAATCAAATGCAGAACTAGATCCCTTTTCTTTGGAAATGGAAGGTATATATCAATTACTTTTTTTGGAAGAAAGATAAGAGAGAAGATAAATTCTAAGTATGCTGGATCCATTAATAGCCAGGGATCAGCTTCTGCATTTATTGATGTCTGTAGACTCCAGCATGGGAGTCAGGGGCAAACTTATTTATTTATGTATTTATTTGCATAATTTATACCCCACCCTTACTGCAAAGCAGTTAGGGCGGCTAACAAGTTTATAAATATAAAATAAAAAATACAATAAATATAAAACAATAAATACATAATCAGAATAAGACATAATAAGAACCTCCAATCCCAATAAGGGATGTTGGGAGAAGTAAAAAACATACAAACCTCCTCCTCCGTAACCCACAACTCCCCACCCTTCACCCGTCACCAAAAGCCTGACAGAACAGCCAGGTTGTGCATCGTTGCTGAAAGGAGGAAAGGTCCAGGGCCACCCAAGCCTTTGTCGGCAGGGAGCGCCAAAGCCTAGGTGCAGCCACTGAGAACACCCTCTCCATGGTCACACCCCCACCCCCCGGAAATACCTGGGGGACTTCAAGGGGAGCGCCCCCATTGGACCTCAGGGGTTGATCAAAAGCCCAGGGAGTGAGGCAGTCCTGCAGGTAAGTAGGGCCTAGGCCGTATAGGACTTTATAGGTAAGCACCAACACTTTGACTTTGGCCTGGAAGACTATAGGCAGCCAGTACAGAGCCCTGGTGTAATGTGCTCACAGTGACCCGTCCCTGTCAAGACGTTTATGTAAAATGTATTATAATTGAGCCCTGATTTACATCGGATGCTTTTGAGTTTTCATTGATTTTTTTTTACCTTAGTGATTTCTATTTTAGTGTTTAATTATTCCCAAGAATGTAGCGATAGATGGATAGTTCAAGCAGTGTCAAATTCCAAACAAGCAACTGCTATTAGATTACAGGTATGAAATGTACCCCTTGGGCCAAACTCGGTGTGACTTTACACCTACTGACTTTAGTGAAGTTTCAGATCAATGTAGCATTTGGTTATGTATTTGACAATGTACTTAATAATTTGAAATTTCGATGATAGTACAAAAGAACTAAGTTGAAAATAATTCAGAACAATCCACTCGTACAGTAAACCTTACTCGATGGGTTAATGCTTTCCAATTGGTACTCTGTGTTTCCTCATACAATAGTGCAATTTCACACTAAAAAAAGGTTGCTGATCTACTTTGCACAGTAGCAGTTTCTGTATTTAGCTTTCAGTCAACTAAGAAAAATTCTAATCCTTGATCTCTCCTCTACTCTCAATCTAGCCTTGCTGTCTGTACTGTACCTTTTGTAGTAAATAGAAATGTTGGCTAAGAATGGTCAAAAAAAAATCAGCTGGAATTACTTTGATAGAAAATTCAGTTTCACAAGAAATCAATTTTTCCCCAGGAAAAGATAGTTTTAAAATGCAACTTTTTTTTTTATCAGGAAACTTTCATGTTGGTCAACTAAAATATTTTGGTTGAGTGTGCTTCTGACCTGACAGTGTTATCATGTAGAGTAATAGTTGAGAAATTGAAATTGCACATGGCACAAAAATTCTGTTAGTGAAGCAACTTTATTATTGACTTCTTGCAACAGCGGAGGGTTACGTCGTTGGGCATTTTCACATAAGACACTCACTGCCCACCCACCATCCACTATACGTGTTACAGGGATACATCCTATTTTATGTATGATATTTTATATTTACTGTATGTTATAGCCGCCGCGAGCTGTTTCAGGAGGGGCGGGGTAAAAATATGATTAAATAAATAGTTTGGCCTATGGCCATAAAGAATATTTGGTTTGATTGATGTTATAGGGCAACACTGCAGCCCTGACACATGTATAGTGGGTGGGTGGTGGATGGAGAGTGTCTTCTGTGAAAATGCCCATTATCTGAAGTTTAATTTATATCTGATCTCAACAAACAGTCTTGCCAAAGTAGTGTGTAATCAGGAAATAGACTGATGTTTTAACCTCAGCTTTGTAACCTCTTGCATTGACTTTTATGTTAGTGTTTTAAGTACTCCCATTGACTAAGGTATTACTCTTTGTGAGCAAGCTGGGGTGGAAATAATGAGCATAATTTGTGATTAATTGCTTCATATTATGTAATTGCATCAATGGCCCTTTTCAGACAGACACTCGAACGCCTGTCTCTTATACACATCTAGATGTGTATAAGAGACAGCTCTATGGGTGCCCTGCACCATGTATAATAAAATGTAACACCCATTTTATCAGTGTTAGAGTGTCTGTGAAAAGGAACAATTTGTCAAGTAATAAGTTGGGCTAAATGAATTGGAGAAGTGTCATTGTTATTCCCCAGCCTTGAACCCCTTCCCTCAAGGTTCTTGGAGTGGTGGCCAGCCTGTTAGTGCCACTGCCTCCCCCTCCCCCCCGCCATGAGTTCCTCCTTAGTCTGCCTATAGCAACGCCCCTCTTGTCTGTCTCTAGCCCTCACCCTGCCTCCCAGCTTCCTAGTTGGCTGCCAGTCAGAATATAAGGCATGCTGGTAGCACCAGGAAGCTGGGTGGAAAAACACCCCTGCGTTTCTGGTTCGTGGTCCCATCTCTGTTTGGGCTCTTGATCCTGCCCTTGCTGTGTCTTGTGCCTTGCTTCTGAGCATCTTGCTCTTGTCTCCAGCTCCCTTGGTCTGCTCTTGTCTCTCCAGTTTTGCTCCCCCTTTTCTTGTTCTGGTTCCCTGATCGTGGCCCTGTACCCCCCCCCCTCCCAAATCCCAATATCCACCCATGTCCTGGAAGCCCCTTACCCCATAACCCTTACAGTCGATTCAGGCTGTCTGCCTGGAGCTCCAGACAAGACTCCTACATCTGAACTGAAGTAAAATTGTTTAACTTAGCCTGTATTTGTGGCTGCATTTCTAATTTAATCTTTTGTTAATAATACTAAAAAGAGTAATGCAAGAGGAAGTACTTTCCATTGAAGTAATCAGCACCAAATGACTAAAGGAAAGCTGTTACAACCAATACATTACACAGGTGTGCACATATTTTTCAAAGTACATTATGCCTAAGCACTTGATTGGCCCATTTGTTTTGTGTAGGACCTTATTGCAAAGATTTTGTCTGTGTCCCAAAAATCCTTACCCACTTAGTATGAAATTTGTTCTTGTGCATAGAGTGAGTACCTGTGCACAGGCCAGTTCAGTTAGAGTTAGCACTTCTGAAAATATTCTATGGTGCTTAGGTGTGATTTGTAGTTCTTATGCAGAGACCTGTATTTGCTGTGGCCGCTTTTAGACGTGTGGCGAACACGCTGCATAAAATCACACTGTGTGTAAATATGCCATGTGTGGGATTTAGACGTGACCTTTCATGTGTTAAAGCCAGTTGCGCATTCTTTTAAAGCCGTGAATTAAATACCTTGACATCGAGGCATTTAATTTCCTGCTTTAAAAGAACACGCAACCGACTTTAACTGTGAAATGTCACATCTAAATCCCACACATGGCATATTTACACGCAGAGTGATTTCATGCAGCATGTTTGCCGTGCACGTCTAAAAGCAGCCTGTGTTTTCACCCTTGCTGTGAGTGGGGAGAAAGCAGTGAATGTGGATCCCTGTTCTTTGGCCTTGCACTGGTTGAATTTTGCCATTAGCTACGATCTGTTGAATGGTTCTAAGGAACTCAAATCTGACTATTGTTGTGAATAAGAATTTTCAGGGTCTACAGATATAAATGTACCTAGTAAAATGTGTTGTCATGACAAAGAATGTGAATGTCAAGTATCTGGTTTTCATTTGTTGGTAACTGGGCATTTCTATATGGGCATTTCTATTTCAGTTGGAGTATAGTTTTATGAGGAAGACATGAGCTAGTCCTTGGTGGCTTCTTATTACATGTATTACAGTAACACCCACCTATACATTGGGAGTATCTACATAGATGTGAAAACACAAGCAGTAATCCGCAAGCCATTTACTCAGGAGTAGCCCCAGTTTGGAGTAAGCCGTTTGCGAAGTAGATATTATGGCTACGATCCGAAGAGCTTCATGTTTATACAAAATTGCAACAAAAGTTGCCTCCTGTTATGGGTTAATACCAAAGTGAGGGCATATCTCCAAATGTTTTGTGTGCTTAAAGCCCCCTGACATGGGAAGCCTTCATGTTCAGCTAATGCAAAAATGATCCCATATTCTCAAATAATACTTGCACTGAAGCTTTTTCAAGTTTTGTTTCAGTAGACTCTCTTCTCTGGCAAAGCTTGGAACTCTGCAGATCCTTCACAGCCTCTTGGAGTCCTCATTACTCACTGTTTTCTTTCATCCTTCCATATCTGTGTGTGTTGCCCCAGAACTGCTGCCAGCCCCAACCTTCCCATTTCCAAGTCTTCTGATATTTGTGGACTGGGAGCCTTACTCTCACACACCTTGGGAAGAAGGGGTTGCAGAACAAGGGTTGACTATGGTTCGCTGAGAATCTGAAGAACAGCAAACTGTGGGAAACATATGGAGGGTCCAAAGAAAATAATGTTCCTGGTTTTTTTTTGTGAGGACCTGAGCGCCATAAAGACTGGACAGTAGCTGTTGGTTTCTTAGTTATTTTGTTTCTGTGTTTGGGCAAGATTATGTTGGGGGAGGAAGCAGAGCCTAAGTGTCATGTACACACTCCAACTAAGTCTGTTTCCTGTGCCTGGTGTTCAGGGAAACTGTGCTCTATGCTTATTTAAATTCAGCCACTGAATTGAATACTGTAGATTTAGGATTGTTTATTTTAGATCCTAAGATAAGGAGAGCTGTCAGAAGCTTCTAGGAATGTTGTCTCTTACCGATCCAGGAATGATCAAGTCAGACTTTAAATGATTTTAAAGGTTTACTAATTCATAAAATAAATGACTACAATTGAGTAAATGAAAACTACAATGAAAATAATGGAAATTACTATAAAATCGCTACAGGTTTATAAGAACATGATGGAAACAATTAAAACAATTGTCAAGACTAACAATCTACAAATAATAGCATATATGACTCAATTGCCTACAAAGTAAATTAATGGTTAGGAAGGATACACAAAGCAAGAATACAAGAACCTGTGAAACTAGAATTAAGAGTTGCCCTCAGCTGGCCAGGTTGAAGAGTCTCACCAGTTCCTTCGTTTCATCAAAGGCCTTTTTTACACCACACCCACGGCGGGGGGGGGGGAGGTCTGTGGGTGCGCCAGTGAGTGCACGGTGGGTGAGCGGGGCGTACATACGGTTGCATATACATCCCCACACACTGAGCAACCGCCATTTCCCCCAGTTGCTCCATGCCCCATGTAAAAAGGGCCAAAATAAGTTCCAAAGTACGAAAGAAAACACACTTGCAAATTGGGATTCTTAAGTGAACTTAGTCCCAAAAGAAGTACCATCAGTCCAATGCAAGAGAACCCACAAAATGACTGATGCATCTGCTTTTGTTCCCATGTTTCATCATCATTTTGGGCCGCAGGGTTACATTTTAATTGTCAATCTGTTACTAATGCAACTGTTTGTTTTTTTTACTATAATATAAAGTGTTATTTTGGCTAGTAAGGTGCCACTTTCCACATTCTAACCATAACTATGCCAGAGTACCCAGCCTTGAAAAGTACTGGGGTGTGGCATTTTTGTTCTGTTAGAGTGCCTTATTGCCTTCTTTCTGAGGGAACTCTGGGCACCCTTTCACCTAAGCAGTTTCTAGGTCCACAATAACCCTTATTTACTGTGGTTAATAAAAATCTGGTTGGTCCTTTATGAATGTTCCGTTCTATTTTTAAATGAAAAATTGCACAGATTAGAAATTTTGCATACGTTCCTTCAAGGGAAGTTAAACTTTTTTTTTTTTTTTTAAAAGCATCCAAAATATTCTTTCTGTCTCCTATTTCTTTCTCCTTCTGCACCTCTCTTCCTCAACATCTTTTACCCTCTCTTTTCTTGTTTTGGTGCATTGAGCAAGTCCAGACAAAATGCAGACAAGACAATGAAGAGCAAGCAAAATAGAATGAGGAGGAGGAGTTAGCTTTATTGCTGCAGGCCTCATTTCTGTTTTAGTCAGTCTTAAAGTCACAGTATTTTATGTGGGAATGTAGGAAAAGTACAGGCCTGTGTCAAAATAGAAGCAGTGGCTATCATTTAGTGTGAGGGAGAAGTGAGTCTATAAACAATCCGTTTTTAGCACTGTGGTGTAGAGGAGAATGTGCCTGTAGTACAGTGGGTTTTATAGGGGTATAAAGGGTTATTGAGTGTTCTTGTACCCCCAAAGAGTCTGCTGTATAATAGCACCCATTCTTCAAAGAGGCTCTTTATTGAGATCTAAGGAAAGTCAGAGCAGCTGAGAGAGTGTGAGCTTTCTAGGGGAAAGTGTAAATGGAAAAAGCTGCTGGAAGAGAGAGCCAAGAAATACAGCAGTCTTAAGTCAGACCCAGTCCTGCCATTAGTGGTGCTAATCATAGCCCCAAACAAGGAGAAGAAGTCGCACCTGAATTTTCAGGTATGTTAATGAAAGTGACAGCAGCAGTTGAATCTTCAAGTGATCAATGGTCAATGGAGGGGAGACAGGGAAGGGGGAACAAAGGGAGAGACAAGGGATGCAACATTTACGAGAACTCAGGAACTCCGGTGTGAGAACTCAGGTACACGTTCTTGGCTTGGTTACAGTAAATAGTAGTTTGCAGATAACAAGTAGGGGATAATCCTGGGTGGGGGTGACTAGCAGGAATTAGGAAGGGTAGAGCGGAAGAGGTGGGTTTTGAGGAGGGACTTGAAGGTGTGGAGGGTGGGGGCAAGGCTGATGAGGGCAGGGAAGGAGTTTCAGGCATGCGGGGCAGTGAGGAAGAAGGGACGAAGGTGGTTGGGGGAGCAGGGGAGGCGTGGGAGGATGAGGGAGGGGATGGAAGAGGAGCTGAGTGCTTGAACAGGGGTTCGGAGGGAGATCAGAGCAGAGAGGTAGGGGGGGAGCAAGGTTGTTGAAGGGCTTTGTAGGTGAAGACGAATAGCTTGTGCAGAATACGCCCAGGAAGAGGGAGCCAGTGGAGGGAGGAGAGGAGAGGCTGCACATGGTCAAAGTGATGGGCTAGGTGGATGATCCTGGCAGCAGAGTGTTGAGCAGAGATGAGGGAAGCAAGGTGAGAGCAGGGAAGGCCAGCGAGGAGGAGGTTATAATAGTCTGAGTGTGAGATGACTAGGGCATGGATGAGAGTTTTGGCAGAGGAGACAGACAGAAAAGGGCGGATCTTAACAATGTTGTGGAGGGAGAAGTGGCAGGATTTGACCACGTAGTTAATGTAGGGTTTGAAGGTAAGGTGCGAGTCGAAGATGAAGTCAAAGCTCCGTGTTTGGGGGACAGGGAGGATGGAGACCCCTTCAATGTCAATTGACAGGGAAGAGGGAGAGGAAGGATTGGGAGGGAAGATAAGGAGTTCAGTTTTAGCCATGTTCAGTTTAAGTTGGCGTTGAGACATCCAGGTGGAGATATCGGAAAGACAGTTAGTGAGATGAACTTGGAGAGAGGGAGAGAGGGAAGGAGTGGGGAGAGAGAGAGTTGAGTGTTGTCAGCATATAGGTGGTTTTGGAAACCATGGGAAGCAATGAGTTTGCCTAGGGACTGGGTGTAGATAGCTTCCTGCCCTGAGAGGCTTACCACCTAGGAGGGGGGAACATAGGAAGAGACAAAGGTACAAACAGTCGGAGTCCTATTTTACAGATGTGAACCTGAGGCTAAGAGATGGTGGCTTGCCCAAGACTACCCACTGAGTTAATGGCCAAGTTGGGATTTGAACCCTGGTGTTCCAGGTCTACATCCTGTGCCTTATCCACTAAGCTACACTGGCTGTAGATTCTAGAATCTAGGAAGGGGTGTGGAGAATCCCATCCCTTCCCCATGCCAGATGACACTTCTCCAACAGGGCATGTAAGTGGCCTGCCAGCTCCCCCCCTTCAGCAGCTTGCCCAACAAGCAGCTTTCCCTATGCTAAAGCATGAAAGAAGCTGTCCCTAGCAAGCAGAGCCTTTCCTTCCCCACGGTGCTATATGAATGGCACCAGCCACGCCAGCAGATAGGTCCGTTGCTCATAGGCACTGCAAGTGAGCGGAAGCAGCTTTTGCAAGTCGCACGAACTGGCCGGGAGTGCTGGGGATTGGGATTCCAGATTCCCCAGCGCTCACGCCTGGAACAAATCACTTGCAAAAGCTACAGTGTGTTTTTCCCCCTCCCCCATGGTGTGCGGCAGGGGGAATGCATGGTGGCTGCCTCTGGGGCTGCAGTAGCCACGCCAGTTGGAATCCCTCCCCACGCACTTCACCTGAGTGTGTGCTCTGTGGCAGTGCCGTCCAGCGGCCACAATCCCTCCGCCCCCAATCACCTTGCTTGTTTGAAAACACCTAAAGTGAATTCCAGAAAAATGCAGTGCACTAGCTTTTGGTAGCACTGACTTTTGTACTGTGAATCTCTTAGCAAATGAGGTTGGAGCAGACCACTTCGATCTACATTCATTGAGTGACTGTGGGTGTTGACAAAAGTGATGGTGGTCCACGGGCCACCATTGTGTTTGTTAAGGGGCGTCCAGGTGTTTTCCCTGGAGTTTCTTTGGGCATGTTGGTGGCTAGCCTGGGTTGTGACTCTGGAGACCTGGCTCTGGAGTCACAGCCACTACCACGCCTGGGGAAAGGCCTGCCCGACCAGGCTACAGCGGGCTATCACGTGTGGTAGCATGCTGTGCTCTGCCTGGTTTGGAGTAACCCCCATGACGGGTGGCCATAGCTGCCGTCTTTGGCTGCCATGGCCACTCATCATGGGGCGGAGGAAGGCTTCTGGGCAGTGCGTGGGGACGGCGGGAGCCAGCTGCATATTTGTCTGGCACCCCACCTCCCCTGGGCCTAGCCACACAAATGTTTGTTCTACGGTTGGACCCGATTCTGACTGGGGTGCGAGTGGGCCCCCCAATCTGGATGGTGGTGTGATGGCGGACTGCCACCATCACGTATGTTTTCACCCTGTGTGATTCCATTGCTGCGATTGTCCTCTTTCATCCTTCCCCTATTCGCTTACTCCCTTTTCCGTACTTCATGGCTAGGAACAGTAACCTCTTTGGGGTAGGGTTCTTCTCATTGTGTATATCTTCTTGACAGATACTCCAGGCACACTTTAGCAGTGTAAAACTAGAGTAATAATCAAAACTCTCCATCATTGTAAACTTTGTGATTCAGCTGGAGAAAGAATTAGGTTTTTTAATTCTTCCTTTATTGCTTTATTTCTCATTTTGACTATAGAGCCTGGGCCAGTGGCAAGGGTGGCACATTTGAGTCATTTGGAAGATTATTTGAAATATGTCTCTTCTCTCCAGAGGGTTATTGTTTCCTAACCGTTTCCTAGCATCTCTGTTTTTCTTGTATGTTAATCAGTGTATCTTCCAGAAGGGCTGTTGGTATTATCTGAGAATTGTATCTTCTGACAGTCCTTTAGAATTTTCAAGTCTGTTGAAAAGATGATTTTGAAACAGAAAGTTAAATTAATAATAAATACTTCATGTTCTTCTGTGGCGTCAGATTTATTGTCCTTTGACAAGTGATAGGAACCAATAATATGAGAATGGATTTTTTCCTTTAAAAAACCAAAACTTTATTCATTTTAGTTTTCAAGCAAATGTTTAAAGACCAGTTGATTGATTATCCTATTGATATTGCTGTCCTATTTTCTGGTGAGAACTAGCATTTTTCTATTGATTCCCTGCACTCATGCTCTGAGAACATGTCAGGGCATGTTACCAATGTGAGTGGGTATCTCTTTACCTTGTTAAAAGGCAAAATGCATAAGTCGCTCACAGGAGAGATTAATCAGATTTCTGTTGCCAAGATTTGCTATTGAACACTGTATTTAAAAGGACTTTGGAAATGATCCTGCAGACACATTCTCGCATAACAGTCATGACTCACAAGACTAGCCTAAGTGTCTACAAAATACGAAGGGACTCTTTGGCTGAGTAAGAATTGTTCATATGCAGGAGATTTTGGCAGCATAGAATACTTTGGGTGGTTCCAGTGGGTATCGGTTTCTGCCTGTATCCACAGTTACATCTTTTACTTCAAATAGGAAGGCAGAACAGTCAGATGATTGCGTCCATTCAACATACAGGGAGAGGAAGGAGGTTCCCCCGGCACCGTTCCCTGGTGGCAGCGGGGGTGTATGCTGGGGGAGGGTTTATGTGCTGGTGGGAGGTGGGTTTTTTCCCCCCAGGTCCCAGTGGCAGGGGGAGATGGGGGGTGGGGAAGGGTAAGATATCCGAAGCTGGCCCCTGGTGGCAGCAGGAGGCTCGGCTAAGGGTAGGGGGTTTTGGGGGGAGGAGTAAGGGGGAGTGTGAGTGTGGAGGGGAGGGGTTTGAAAAGGGGGGGACTCTCTGGAGGAAGGGCGAGCAGCCAAAAGGTGGGGGTCAGGATGGTGCAGACGGGAGGGGGGGAGCGGCTATAGGGGTGGTTATGGGGCACAGATGGTATGGTCCGAGGGGACAGGTGACTCGCCCTCCCAGGGGACCACGGTGCCTGGTAGAGGTTAGGAGAGTCGCTCCCCCCCCACACACACACTGAGGGTGAGGGAGGATCAGGGTCTAAGGTCCACCTGTAAAGGGCTGCTGCTGCTGAATGCAAGGTCCGTAGTGAATAAGGCCCCAGTGATCTGGGACTTGATCCTGGATGGGGCTGCGGACCTTGCATGCATTACGGAGACCTGGCTGGATGAGGAGGCAGGACCAGTTTTTGCGGCCCTCGTTCCGGCTGGGTATGCCGTGCAGCACCAGCCCCGCACGGGGGGCCGGAGGGGAGGTGTAGCTATTGTTTTTAGAGAGGGATGGCCAGTTAGGAGATATCCAGTTGGGGAGATTTCAGGTATTGAAGCCCTCCATGTGGTGTTTGATTTGGCTGGGGGCAAGCTTGGGGTGCTGCTGGTATACTGGGCCCCTTCCTGTCCGACATCATCCCTTGCTGCTCTAGCAGAGCTGGCCTCAGAGGTGGCGCTGAGCTCCTCTAGGACTTTGGTCCTGGGGGACTTCAACGCCCATGCCAACGCCGGCCTTGTAGGACCGGAGCGTGAGTTCATGGCCGCCGTGGCAACCATGGACTTGTTCCAAGTGGTCAACTGCCCGACCCACGTAGGGGGGCATATTCTTCACCTGATCTTCTGTTCTGGCCTTGAGGCGGGTGATCCGTTAGTGGGGAATGTGAGGGTTACGCCCTTGTCATGGACGGATCATTATCTCCTGCAGGCCAGTCTCTGAGCACACCTCCTCTATAAGGGGAATGGACCAGTTAGGTTGGCCCGCCCTTGGAGGCTGATGGAACCGCAGCGGTTCCAGGAGGCTCTGAGGGAGTTAACCTTAGACCCGGACGGCCACTCTGTTGATGAGCTTGTCCGACATTGGAACACCTTGCTGGGGGAGGCAATTGACAGGGTGGCTCTCAGATGTCTTCTCCCTCCGTCTCGTCACCGCAGGGCCCCTTGGTTTACTGAGGGGCTGTGGTGTATGAAACAGGTAGGTAGGAGACTAGAGTGATGCTGGCGTTGGACTCGCTCTGAATCTGATCAACTTCTCCATAGGATCCACTTGCGGTCCTGTGTTGAGGCTGTGAGGACAGCAAAAAAGGGGTTCTTTGCTGCCTTCATAGCGTCTGCGAAGTCGCGTCCAGCGGAGCTGTTCCGGGTGGTGCAGGGGCTAGTCCCTCCGCCTGGATGGGGACTTGTCCCAAGCCCGCTGTGAGGAGTTTGCCACCTACTTCGCAGACAAGATCACTCTGATCCAGAGTAACTTTGACACCGGATTGGAAGCAGTAGGCAAGGAGCATGAGGTTATGGAGGCGCCGTCCAGTCGATCTTTCTGGGATGAGTTTCAAGAAGTGCCGCCAACCGATGCGGGGAATGTCCTGGGGTCTGTTAGGGCCACTAGTTGTGAATTAGATGTGTGCCCGTCCTGGTTGGTGAAAGTCTCCAGGGAGACTTTGGGGATGGTGCTGGCGAGGGTAGTCAACGTGTCCTTTCGGCAGGGGAGGCTATCACCCAGTCTCAAGGAGGCTGTGGTGCGCCCCCTACTGAAGAAGCCATCTTTGGATGTGGATGCACTCGCCAGCTACCGACCTGTCTCTAATCTTCTCTTTTTAGGGAAGGTTATTGAATGGGCAATATTACTGCAGCTCGAGGCGCATTTGGTTAACATCGGTTTCCTTGACCCTTTTCAATCTGGGTTCCATCCCGGCTATGGTACTGAGACGGCGTTGGTGGCCTTGGTGGATGATCTCCACCGGGAGATGGACGCAGAATGTTTGACATTTCTGTTCTTGCTAGATCTCTCGGCCGCTTTTGACACCGTGGACCATGGGCTGCTGTTGAGATGGTTGTGAGACCTGTGGGGTTTGGACGAGACCGTTCTTGGGAGTGGTTCCGTTCATTCCTCTCGGGGAGAAGCCAGCGGGTGGTGGTGGGGGCTGAAACATCAAGCTCCCGCGCCTTATCCTGCGGCATTCCGCAATGCTCAATCCTGTCTCCATTATTGTTTAATGTGTATATGCAGCCCCTGGGGAAGATCGTGAGAGGGTTCGGGGTGCGATGTCACCAATATGCTGATGATACTCAGCTGTACCTCTCGTTTTCAACTGACCCAGGTCCTGCCGTCTCATT
>QEPC01013194.1:116309-149034 GCA_003113815.1 Sphenodon punctatus | reverse complement strand
GGCTAAGACCGCCTTCCGCCAGCTGTATCTGGTAAGAAAGCTGTGCCCATACATTTCCAGGCCTGACCTGGCCACCCTTATCCATGCCTTCATCACCTCGAGACGACTACTGCAATGCGCTCTACGTGGGGCTTCCCTTGTTTCTGGTTCGGAGGCTGTAGCTGGTGCAGAATGCGTTGGCCCGTCTCCTTATGGGGACTGGGCGACGGGAGCACATTACACCAGTGCTCCGTGCTCTGCACTGGCTGCCTATAGCGTACCGAGCCAGATTCAAGGTGTTGGTATTGATCTATAAAGCCCTG
Source organism: Sphenodon punctatus (assembly GCA_003113815.1). NCBI lineage: Eukaryota > Metazoa > Chordata > Lepidosauria > Sphenodontia > Sphenodontidae > Sphenodon > Sphenodon punctatus. The sequence goes on along the minus strand of QEPC01013194.1, from coordinate 148,732 downwards.
CACGGTCTCAGCTCCTCATACCTCGGGGACCGCCTCACCCTCCATGCCTCAGAGCGATCCCTTCGGTCCACTGGGGGCACCTTCTTGGAAGTCCCCCGGGTGAGATGGGGGTCTACTATGGAGAGGGTGTTCTCGGTGGCCGGGCCGCGACTTTGGAACTCCCTCCCAGAGGAAGTCTGCCTGGCCCCAGGTCTGCTGGCATTTCGTCGAGCCTGCAAGACCTGGCTATTCGCCCATGCCTTTGGAGGGGAGGAGTGGGAGGGTTGGGTAGTTGTGTGTGTGTGTGGGATGGATATGGGATTGTTTTTTAAATTTATTGATGGAGTTTTTTAAATACTGTTTTTATGGAATTTTATTGTATTGTTGTAAGCCGCCCTGAGATGTCGTAGGCATGAGGGGGCGGCTTAAAATTGCGTATAAATAAATTATAAATAAATAAATACACATTTAAGCTGAAGAATCCAACTGAGTTTTCTCATTTTTTTCTGTTCAATTTTGAACACACTTGTTTATTCAAGAAGCACATAAGTGAAAAGGGGGGTGGGGGGACGACTGAGATTACATATATTATACAAACACATTTGATGATGCATTTAGAGTTCTTTCTTGATGACGATAATATACACATGCACAGGCAGTGTCTGGAAACTGGGTAAGAGACAAAACTATTTTCAGAAACAAGCAATGATTGTAGCAAGCAAAAATATCCAGACCAGAGAGGGATAAATCTAAGTAGGCTAAGGAAAGGCTAAGGAAAAGCCACTTCCCTTCTCCTTTAATCAGGTTTCATTTCCTTGCTACATGTGATGTCATCCACAGTGTCTCTTTGGAGATGAGCTTCTAATGTGAAAAACCAAGCAGAATATTTTACTTTGCTTTGCGTACTGTAAAGTGGGAAGAGAAAAGCAGAACCCAAAGTTTGTTTTTCCATCTTACCACTGTGAAGGCCATCTTTAAATTAGTGTAGCCTCTTATTAACTTATTGAATGACTTGCCATTGGAAGTTGCTTGCCACTGTTTATGGAATGGTTTTCTGGGTTCATAGTGGGCTGCATGTAGCTATATTTTTGAAGTAATAAACTGAGAGGAAGAAAGGACCACAAAGAACACCAAGTGCCTGATGTATCCCTCTCAACACCCTTGAGAGGCCAAGGTAGAACTCTGTACTGACTAAACCAAAGTCAAGACTCCTCTTGCTCCTAACCAGATTTGTCAGACTTGGGCCTTGGATAGTACAAAATAAACATTTGCTCTGGGATAAATTTCCATCAGTGCAGCAATGTCTTGTGGAAACACATTTGCAGTTATAACACAAATTTTGGTTGATAAACTGAAAAACAAACTGTTCAGGTATCCCAGAGAGGTATTTTATTTATTCATTTCAGTTATTTTTACCCCACACCCATCCTGTCTCAGGCAGCTTGCGGCAGCTAACGATAGTATAAAACATAAATATAAAACAGCAGAAATAATATACAAATATCCCCCTCCCTATCCATGCCCCCATCCACTACCTGTCTCCCCCACCAAAAGCCCAGTGGAGCACCCAGGCCTTACACTGTCATTGGAAGGAGGAAAGATCCAGGGACAGGCAAACCTCCACTCGGAGGGAGTTCCACAGCCTTGAGCAGCAACTGATAATGGACATAAAAACTTTCTTTCTTTCTATCTAAAGGGAACTGTCCAGGTAAAACCAAAGCGTATGGTTTTTAATCCCGGTCCTGCAGCTTAGGAGCACTTTTGTAAAGATTCCTTGCACCTGGGGGATGTTTCATTGAAGATTAGAGGGCTCTGTAGAGGCACAGCAGTCTGCCTTCACAGATCAGTTTGCAGGCTTATGGCCTATGTTTGTATTATTGGATGTCTTTTAAACAAGCAAGGCAAGGGGTGTGTGTGTGTGTGTGTGTGCATGCGTGCGTGCACGCGCGCGCGTCCATGGCCGCTGCATGGTACTGCTGTGGAGCACCCACTCAGGTAGAGTGGGTGGGAGGGATTCAAATAGGTGGCTCCTAGTGGCTACCCCTGGCCACAGAGGCCAGCCACCACACACTGCCTCTGCCACGGACCATGGGGTAGGGGGAAACTTGCTAGGCTGGCTTTTGCAATTGACATGCCCCCTGTGTGACTGCTGGGGAACCCAGGCTACCTAGCGCTCCCGGACAGTTCTTGTGACTTGCATGGCCATGTCCCCTGCCCACAGTGCCAGTGAGCAGCGGACTGGTCTGCTGGCATGGGTGGCTGCCCCAGTTCATATGGGCAGGGGCTCCATGGCTGCCCGTTGCCATGGAGCTGTTCGGCTTGTCCTGCATGGTGCAGTCCAAGTTTCCTGGTAGACCTCCATGCGTGGCCAAGAGCAGGTGCTCCATGACTCACAAGAGCACGCATCCCCCTGCTCCACCTTCAGATGGATGAGGGATAGCATCTTGTCTAAAAACACCAATTGTGGAAAGGGAAAATTATGTTTCAATTAAATCAAGTTAATGTAAGTCATTAGTTGCTAATGAATTACATATTTCTTTCTGATAAAAATTACAGGGTTTCAAACAGTCATGTAGTAAAACTTTGTTGGAATAATTTTACTTGTCGCCGTTCTCTGAATGAAACTAGAAGTTTCCCATATTAAATAAAAGTACAGCAAGTTTAGAAACCTGTCCTCTTTGATTTTGGTAATAGATGTTTTCTTATGTTGGGACTACTGCTGTTAAATGCATATTTTCTATATCCATTAAGCCCTGACTATCGGAGGAATCTGCTTCCTCTCCATGGCAACGGCAGCAGTGCTCTTGGAGGTGCAATTCCTCAATTCCTCAAACATGGTGTAGTTAGATGTACATAAGGAAGTGCTAGGTAGTTACAGCAACACAATTCTTTATAGGTAACATTTGATTTTAGTCTTGATACTTTGTTGCCAGGTTTTGATATTTTTTGGAATTTCCCAAGACAGATTGAGGATAGCTGTCACAGTGTGATTTCTTATATTCACTAATTTTCTGGAAAAGGCATAGAAGTAATTATTTACTGGCCATTGTTGAGGCTAAAACTATTCTCAAACATCTGCTTATGAACAGTACACATACATACAAACTAGTATATTTTTTTCATGGGTTTTGTTCATATTGTTGGTGTTAATTTTGCAGGTGGGATCTATTGAGATAGAATAAAAATAAATGAACAAACTAGTTAAAGTGATATCTATTATTGGATCAATTATTATTGGATCAGCTGTTGTTGGTGGAAGAATGCCTCTTTGCCTCTCTCATTTTAAACAGAGTCTCCACCCCCATAAAAATGTTGTGCGTTGTCCCGGCACCCCTGGAAATTTAGAATCAAGAGATGGTGCCTGAAGATCTGCAGGGGTAGTAACCCTGCACAGTACCCTTCCTCTGGCAAATCAGCATCTGCTCTAAATGTAGTTCAATATATAGAAGTGGCTGGAAGAAGTTGCTGCTGAAGGGTCACAATCAGGGCTGCTGCTGGGGGAAGTCTCTGGCTGCCCTGATTGTGACCACTTGTACCTGGGCTTGCAGCTTCCACAAAAGCCCTGCGTGCATGACTGTTAAGTGGCCATAGGGGCTTTGGGGCGGGGGGTTGTACATGTTTCTTCTTTTTTATGTCAGTAGCTCTGTTTTTATTGTGTTGTGTTAAAGTTTTTAGGTGGTTTTGTATGCAGGGAGGCTTGGGGGTTGGGAGGGGGTTGGGTTTTGTTATAATCCTCCTGTAAAAGGGGGGGGTGTTGTGGGTAGGGGGAGTTGGGGATGGGAAAGAGTGCCCTGTCGGGGAGGTCCCAGATTGTGCTGATGAGTGAGTGCTTGTCCTCCTCTTGGGACCTCCCTTGAGGGATCCCACAGGGTTCTTCTATCCCCCCTCTTCAACGTGTATACGAGGCTGTTGGGCAAGGTCATTTGGAGGTTCGACGCTCAGCGCGATCTCTCCTTTTCATCCATTCCAGGCCCTGCGGTCTCAGTGCTTACCTGATGCCAGGATGCTTTGGGGGAATAGTGAGGATGAGCCAATTGAAGCTGAATCTAGACAAGACTGAGATGATGATGGTTGGGTTGGCTGGCTTTGTGACATGGAGGGGATAACAGGACTTCTGTTATTGACTGAGTCCAACCCCCTCTAGTTAGTCAGGTTTGCAGCTTTGGAGAGCTTCTGGACCTCTTGCTGCACTTGGACAGTTAACTTGCGGTGGTGATCAGGTGCTCTTTTCATCTCCATCTTATGAGGAGGTTGCAGACTTTCCGATTAGGACCTGGCCACCATCATCCATGCTTTCATCACCTTGAGGTTCGATTACTAAATGCGCTCTATGTGGGGCTGCCCTTGATGACTGTTCGGAAGCTGCAGCAGGTGCAATATGCACCGACTCACCTCCTTTCAGGGATGAGTCGCTGGGAGCACATTACACCAGTGCTCCAAAGTCTGCATTAGTTCCCTATTGCTTTCCAGGCACAATTCAAGGTGCTGGTTTTGACCTTTTTAAAGCCCTAAATGGTCTGGGCCCCATATATCTGAAAGATTACCTGTTCTTCTGTGTCCTGCTGTGGCCCTTGCGATCGGCTGGGAGTGCATCCCTGTGGTTAGCCTTCATCATAGGACAAGGACTCACAGGGGGGTAGGGGCATTCTTGGTTGCTGGCCCAGTACTTTGGAACTGCTGGAGGTTCATTTGAGCCAGAGCCCGCTTGTCTTCCTGAGGCATATGTATGACTCTTATTATTTATTTATTTATTTATTTGAAGAGGCATTTGGTGTGTGGGGATAGGTAATTGGTTTTGGGGTAGGGGTGTGAGAGGGGGTTAGGGCGGGGAGGTGGTATTTTTGTGGGGGTAGGAGTCTTGTGTGGTTTTTAGGTTTTTTTGTATTGGTATTAAATATTTTTATGAATTATAAGCCTCCCCGAACCTCAGGGAAGGGCAGCATATAAATGTAAATTAAATAAGTAAATATTATCACCAAACAATGCCAGCTCAGTAACAGGTATACTCTGAACTACTTCGTCTCTTGTCTCTCATATTTGAGACCAATAAAGCAACCACATTCTGTTTAAAAATAAAAATCTTAGATCTTTATTTAGAATGATAAATTTGACACCCAGCTGTAAATCTTTGACAGAAAATATCTTCAAGATATTAATAAACTATAGTTTTTAAAGAGAGACAAGGTGATTTGAATGATATCTTTTATTGGACCAACTGTTATTGGTGGAAATAAGCAAGCTTCTGGCCACACAGGGCCCTTCCTCAGCGTAGCTACACTACATGCCTGAGGAGCTAATAGCTTTTTATATATATAAAGTGACAAATTCAAACAACAGATTCATGTTCATATACAGAAATAAAATTATAAAATATAATATTTGTCTAAATTGACAATCTTATTCATACAACAGGTGGATCCCATAATAGAACATCCCAATATTATTATTATTAGCATTAGCATTTGTATAGCGCCAGCTGTGTACCTGGCGCTTTACAGAACAATAAGATAGACGTGGTCCCTGCTTACGACTTAGTCTAACAATTTCTGGTTTTAATGAATCAATAAATAATTATTCAGATTTATCAACTTAATATGGCCATAGGTCAGCTATATATATATCCCTCCCCCTCAATCCAAGTGTTAACATCAGATGTAATATCAAGCTGGGTCTGCTCATATTTAGTACGGGTTTTAGCGATTCTAGAAGCATAAATTGCAACCAGCTTAGATCTTAGCGGGTCAGTGTCTCCTAGCAAATACATTAATTGTTGAATTTTGGGTCGGGAGGAATCCCATCCAATAACGGTTTGCAGTTGTTTCCGATAGTTGACAAATAAAGGACATTTCAAAACATAATGCCTTAGATCTTCCACCTCCATTCCCATTCCACAATAACAAATCTGGTCCTCATATGTAAATCCATCATACCTTCCCAGTAAAACAGACGTACGCATGGTTTGTAACCTTAGACTGGTAAAGGCTTTTCTAAGTATGGGATCGGTTAGATTGTAAATATATGGGGCACCGCCCTTGACTGGGATCATATATTTATAGAAAGGGGAAATAAGGAATCTTGAAGCCATAGCCCTCTGACCTTGTCTGTCAACATCTAGCACCTGCTGCTTGAGGAGTCTGACAGTAAAGCCTCTAGTTTTCCCCTGGGAAAAAACCTCCAAAAACCTAGAAACAAAAGGCGTACCTTTGTTTCAGACCACCAAGCATCTATGCCACATTCATTATCTTACGACTTTTCCGTCATGGTCAAACCCAAAAGGGAGGTATCAGGGATATCTCTTATTTTAGCCCAGAATGTCAACATCGTAGTTCTATTAGTGCATCTAAAGAATGACTACTCAGTTCCAGATTTATTATGGCTGGCTAGATGAGGTGGGGATCGCCAATATATGTCTCCAAAGGCTGTTAATTGCTGGTTCAAGGAGAGCTATTACATGGCGATCTTATCCCCAAATCTGTACTCAGTAAAGCATTCTGGCTGTCAACTTGGACTCCAAAATTTTCTGAACAGCCTTAATACATCGTTGACCATAAAGAAAGAAAAAGCGCTGAATAGCTAGGGATTCCATCTTTGCCTTCTGTTTTACTACCAGAATATGTGCTTGCCATGACACGTTATAGGTGAAGATGATACCCAAATATTTATACATATGGACCTACTCCAGTTGGTACCCTTGCAAGGTTCAGGAATATCTAATGAATAGTTTAGCAAAGACAAGGGTTTTTGTTTTTATCATAATTTATATTAAGATTCTTTTCTTTACATCTTAGCCCAAAATCCCTGAATAACCTATCAACTCCCATTTGCTAAGTGAGACCAAAACTGTGTCGTCGGCATACAAAGCATAAAAACTTTCTTAGCACTGACTCGTGGAGGATGATATCTCCCAGCGTTTCTAAGCCCAATTATAAGAGAGTTAACATAGATATTAAATAAAACTAGTGACAGCAGACATCCCTGCCGTACTCCTCAATGGGTCTGGACCAGATCTGAAAGTGTACCATTTAAATGCGCTCTCACCCTCAATGCTGTTTTTGAGTACATTGATTTAATCAGTAACAATAGGCGCTTATCTATTTGTAGTCTGGAGAGCTCCATCCATAGCTTGGTTCTACAAATTGAATCAAAGGCTGAGGACAGATCAATAAATGCTGCATAAACCTTGCGATTGCAACACTTATATTTGTTAATTATGTGATTTAGCACAAAGGCTTGTCTGATGGTAGATCTATTACTCCTAAATCCTGCCTGTTCCTCCACAAGGATACCTTCCGCTGCAATCCATACTTGCAATCGGTTTAGTAACAGTCTTGTATGTATTTTGGAAATTATGCATAGTAAACTGATGGTCTATAATTTCCAGGAATCCTTTTATCTCCCTTCTTGAAGATGGGAACTATAATACTGGTTTTCCAAGTATCCGGCACCACCGCAGTGGCATTAATTAATGAGAATAAATGTGCCATAGCAATGATTCACCAATCAGGGAGGATTTTATACACTTTTCCCAAAATATAGTCAACCCCTGCCTCTTTGCCTCCTTTCAACTTCCCAATTGCCTCCTGAACTTCCAGTGGTGTGACCAGATCCCATTATGGTAAATCTGCATCAGGCAGAGATGCACAGCTGCATTCAAAATCAAAATCACTAAACAACTCAGAAAATAATTTTGTCCAAGTTGAAGGTGGGATCTTCATTTCCTTTACCAATGTCCCCTGCTCCTGTGATTTATTTATTATATTCCAAAATCTCTGTGCATCCTTTTTATCCATTATTTCCAGGAGAGTAAACCATTGTTGCTTGTTAAATTCCTCCTCCTTCCTTATTATCAGGGATTTATACTCTTTCCTTAGTTTCTTATATTTTGCAAGATACTCTGTACCGTCATCTATTTGAAGTTTACGAGCTGCCCTCCTCAGTGAGGCTCTAGTTAATCTACATTCTTTATCCCACCAGACGCTATTTCTCTTAAGGGGATATTTCCTCACTTTGGGTACGAAGGTGAGTATCAAACTCATCCCACCCACAAACTGGGACCATAAAGAAAAAGCTTGCTTCACATCTTTAGTTTCCATCATTTGGGTACATAATGCACAGGCATTTGGTTGCATGAAAAAGGCAGAGACCGCTGTGTCTACTTCATGTGACCAGCGAACTGTGCGACGACTTACTTCTTTTCCACTGTCCCTGCTCACACTCAAGCTGGGAGGCAATTTAACGGGATGATTATCATTTTGCAGAGTAATCTGTAGGGGAAAATGATCACTCAGGATCTGATCCCCAACCTGAAAAATAGGAGATACTCATCCAAACTTGTGGATAACAGAGCATCGTCCAGAACATTACCCCCACCCATACCAGTGTGTGTCAAGTTCCCTCTGCTATCTCCAACACTGTTACCGTTTAATATCCTCCGTGACAAGTCCAAGGTTAATTTATACAGCTCATGCCCTGCCTGATTTATCTTATTATTCAGTGAGACTCTTTCCATGTTAAGATCAAACAATGTATTTTCCATATCCCCTAAACCAAGGGCCTGCAACATATCAGGAGCAGATGAGCCTATCCTTGCATTTAAATCCCCTATAACCACCAATCCATCTTTAGAATATTTTATTTTGATGTGCGAGAATTACCTCTCTCAGTTTTAGCCAGAAGGACTGCACCTGGTTTGCTGGGGGATTATAGACATTTATCAAGAGAATAGGTGGATCTAGGACAGGAACAACCAATGGAAAAGCCAAGATGTTATAGTTGTCCATTTCCTCCCCCTGTATATTAGCTTTTGATCACCAAAACCAATAAACCTCCCTTAAATTGACCCCCTTTAGCCCCCCACTGAGCTGGATGTACCCAAGTAAGAAATCTCTCCATACAAATTAACTCAGAGGCCCACCAGGTCTCTTGCAGACATATCACATCATATTGCCTGATATGATTTTGCAGCCCATCCTGCAATGTTCCAAGACACAATCTTCAAATTCCCACCTGAGGTCTCTAATAAGGGTCAATCGATGTCAGATAAAGCCTGAGGAAGGGTCTTATGTGGCCTGAAAGCTTCTTTATTTCCACAAATAACAGTTGGTCCAATAAGATATAATTCGAACCACTTTGCATCTCTGTCACTTGGGACCAACACAGCAACCACACTCTGTCACTGGATAGTTTTTAAAGGAATACAAGTCAAAGAGAAGGGAAAAGGAATTCCACATCAGGATGTTAAGGAAAACTTGCGTATGGTTAGTGATGTGTGCGCAGTGCTAAATAAGAAAAAAATGAATGAGAAGATATATCAAAAATATTATGTTGTATTTATATCCTCAAGGCCCACCTCTTCTGCTCTGCCCTCCCCGACTCCTCGCTCCCCTCACCTAACTCCTGTTGATACCCTCCATCCAGTACAATCTGTTACCTGAGGTCTGTGTGCTCATATCCTCAACACATGGACCGACCAGCCTTCATTCTTGATGTAGCCAAGCCAAGCGCGTGCACCTGGGACCTGGCATCTTCGTGAATGCTACACCCCTTGTCTCTCCCTCTGTTCCCCTTCCTTTGTCTCTCCCCCCCCCCCCCCCCGTCTCTCAGATTATAAGCCATAGGGCAGGGACCATGTCTATTCAATTATAATGTGCCAGGTACATTGCTTGCACTATATAAATGCTTGCTAATAATAATAATAATAATAATATAGCTCCCTTCATGTGAGGCTTCTGAAGCACTTTACAAGCAGTTAATTAGTTTAAGCCTTGTAGTTCAGGTAATACATTGTGCTGCAACTACTACTTTATTATTATTATTATTATAAGCATTTATATATAGCACCAGAAGTGTATCTGGCGCTTTACAGAGAATAAAATAGACACGGTCCCTGTCTGAGAGCTTACAATCTAAAGACAGAAAGAGGGGAGACAGGGAAGGGGGAATAGAGGGAGAAACCAGGGATGCAACATTCACGAGGATGCGAGAACTCAGTTACACGTTCTTGGCTTGGTTACAGTAAATAGGAGTTTGTAGATAACAAGTAGGGGATAATCCTGGGTGGGGGTGATTAGCAGGTGTTAGGAAGAGCGGAGCGGAAGAGGTGGGTTTTGAGGAGGGACTTGAAGGTGTGGAGGGTGGGGGCAAGGCGGACGAGGACAGGGAGGGAGTTCCAGGTGTGCGGGGCAGCGAGGGAGAAGGGACGAAGGCAGTTGGGGGATCAGGGGAGGCGTGGGAGGGCAAGGGAGGGGATGGAAGAGGAGCGGAGTGCTCGAGCAGGGGTCCGAAGGGAGATCAGGGCAGAGAGGTAGGGGGAAGCGAGGTTGTGAAGGGCTTTGTAGGTGAAGACGAGGAGCTTGTGAAGAATACGCACAGGAAGAGGGAGCCAGCGGAGGGAGGAGAGGAGAGGCTGCACATGGTCAAAGCGACGGGCTAGGTGGATGATCCTGGCAGCAGAGTTTTGAACAGAGATTAGGGAAGAAAGGTGAGAGCGGGGAAGGCCAGCAAGGAGGAGGTTACAATAGTTGAGGGCATGGATGAGAGTTTTGGCAGAGGAGACGGACAGAAAAGGGCGGATCTTGGCAATGTTGTGGAGGGAGAAGCGGCAGGATTTGGCAACGGAGTCAGTGTAGGGTTTGAAGGTGAGGTGTGAGTCGAAGATGAAGCCCAAGCTACGGGCTTGGGGGACAGGGAGGATGGAGACCCTGTCAATGGCAATTGACAGGGAATAGAGAGAGGAAGGATTGGGAGGGAAGATAAGGAGCTCAGTTTTTTCTTTGTATAACCAACCTTTTAAATCTTGCCCATTGCTTTGATCATGCTTATCACCTCCCTCCACTGTCTCCCTCTTCCCCCTTTGCATTCAGCACAAGCTCCTTGTCTTTACCTTCAAGGCTTTCTATGGCCTTGCTCCCTGTATCTTCTGCTCTTGTTTCCCGCTATATTCCTACATGGAAACTATGCTCCTCTTCTGTTGCTATCCTTACCCATCCCAAATCTCCTGCTCCCTGAATCAGCTTTGTCCCTTCTCCCATGCTCTCCCCTAAGCTTGGAACTCCCTCCCTGAACACATTTGTCCTGCTCCCTCATTCCCAACTTTCACATCCCTCCTGAAAACCTACCTTTTCCAACAGGCTTTCCCTGGTTGCTTCTCCGTCCCACAGACTGCTGATCACTGGTGCTCCCTGTACTGTGTCTCATTTAGGGATGCTCCTCTGTCAATAAGCCAAGCATGTGCACTGGTGACTGCCCAACTTTGTGAATGTCTCCCTGTCTCTTCCTATGTTCTTCCCTCCCTTATTTCCACCCTTTGAATCTCCTAGATTGTAAGCCCCTGTGGTAGGGACCGTTCGCTAATTAATGTTTGCTCAGTACCAGGTATATCTCTGGTGCTATATAAATACTTCCTAATAATTGTCTGAAATCAGATCATGACCTTTTGAGGAAAGGACTGATTTTTGCTCTGTGGGCTTGATTTTTAGAGAGGCTAAACTCTCAGAACTACAAATGAAGTTGATGAAAGTTGCAGGTGCTCATCAGCTCTGAAAATGAGACTCCGTCCAATGCCAAGACCAATGGGGGGGCCCCCAGTTCATGATAATAAACTATAATGAAGTAAATTTACCCAGTGCTAGATCTCTAAACTTGATGGGTTCACCTGTCACCCAACTAGAACTAGACCCAGCTTTTAGGTGCAACTGGAAAGTGACCAAGAATTTAGTGCGAACAAGGGATATTGTCATAAATGAGTGCCAAGATAAATGAGTGCTTGATGAGCTTGAAGTCACTGAATGCATTATTGTGGATCAGGGGAGCCTCAAAGCTATCAAGCCTAGGAGCTTCACAGAGTGGTGAGGATTCACTATTTAGGGAAAACTAGCAAAGATGAGGGGGGAAGGTCTTGAGCAATGTTGAACTGGACCCAGGAAAAATAACAGGGCTGAGGATAGCAGAGACTGTAAATGAAAGGGGCTAGATCCCAAACCCAGTGTAGCCAACAAGAATCTTTTCTTTGTCTTGGCTTTTTTGGATCAGGCCTTGAGCTGCACAGGAAACAAGAAGGCCTTTTAAAAGGCATTTGGCAGGCTGTAGAGAAAATGAGAACAAGGAGATTAGAATTTCAAATGTCAAAATCAAGAGGTCTTAGAGTTTGCATGCACTATGATGACTGCAAAAGGAAAAGTGTGACTAATAGCTGGAAAAGAGAATTGAGTCTTATACAATTGGGAAGAGAATACCAGAGTGCATTTCTCAAGCTTTCTCATACCCTGTTCACCGTAGATAAGTTAAAAGTGTATAGTTCGTCTTGAATGAGTGTTCTGTTCATTCCCACAAAATTGTTAGTAAAAAGAAGTTAACGGGGCAACACTGGATAAAAGAATCAACATAATTTTAAAGTCTGTGAAGTCTCTTCAGAATGAAAATGAAACAAAAGAATTCTACTGAGGGTGTAATGTGTTGCTAGGTAAACCCTGGTAATTTAGTAACTGGAAGCGTTTACCAACGGTCCAATTTTCTAAGGAGAGACTTCTGGAGAGACTCACTAGTGAATGTTTTTGTGGTGTCAGCTGAAAGGCTCTGTTCCTTTGGTGGAATGTGTTGGGTAACATTTGCTTTACAGAAACTAAGTATTCTTACCCTGGCTGTACAGCTGTCAAAGCCAGTGAAGAAATGCTGGCGGTATTGTGATGTAATTGAAACAAGTTCCAATATTTAGAAAAACTTACACTATAGAGATAATTAGCAGGTATTGCTATCTGGTTGTATTCTAGGGGAAATTCAAGGGGCAAAATTATTAAGGAACCCACTGAAAAAGAAACATCTCTAACATTTATTTACCTGTAACTAACATTTATTAGCCACACAGGTAGGAGCTGTTACTTCATTTTTCGGTATATTGCCAACATAAGGAAAAGATCTATTGATAGATAGATCTGGAAGACAGATGGGTGGGTATGGAATAGATCTGTTTAGGTAGGTCAATAATCCTCCCCAACAGACAGGACAAATCTCTGTAGTGTATGAAATTCTCTGCTTACTCGGACTTGCGTATATATGATTAGATTGTTAGAGATTCCAGTTCTTCCTTTGAGAGACTCTTCTGTAGTTGAATAGGCCATTAGACTGTTGGGCTGAGTTGTTGATATGTTCAGCCTCTCTCATTACCCTTCTATCAGTATGTATTTTGAATGAGCCCTTGGCTACAATATATCTGGCCCTTGGGTTCAAAATGAAAGTCAGATTCTGCAGCCAGAACTAAATTCTTTAGTTTGCTTGCCAGAGTTTATATCCAAACCAACTGGAATTAATATTTCAAGGGGGAATTTGTAAGACATCTTGAAAGTGTGTCATATGTGGATATTTGTACTAAATCATTCATGAATCTAAACCTAGATCACCTTCTCTTACTCCTTTGAACTCGGTGGAGGCCCTGCACCAATGTTGGTGGAGGAGGTGAAGGAAAGATTCCTCTTGGCAACGTCTTCTTAAATTTCTTGTCCAACTAAAAACGATTCCATCTGGTTCGACAATAATTTCTCTAGATGGTATAGGTTATAATAATCTGTTCCTGTAGAATACTGTAGTATTTTTAAAAAAAGACTCCGTGGATGGTGTAGATCCTTTGTTCTTTCTCTCCTACAGAGACCAGGAATACAGGACAAGACCTCCGCTCTAAGTCCCATTGGAAGGCCTCGTCTACAATATTTGTTTATTAATGTATTTATTATTTAAATTTCTACCATGCCCTTCCACTAAGGTTCAGGATGCCTTACATAATAAAAAGGTACACCATAAAAATGCAATAAAACTCCATCTGAAAACCTCATAAAAAACCCTGTTCTCATCCCTAAACCCGCCTGCCAGATGCTTTGCTAAAGAGAGAGGTTATATACTGCCTCTAGAAAATTCTCAGGCTTGGGTTCTGACAGACCTCCGGGGGAAGGGAGTTCCATAACTTTGCCTCTTTCAGTAGAGAGCGGGGATGGAGGGGGGAAAGTGGAGTTTGTCTTTCTGCTCTCCTCCCTTGAATCGCATCAGCAGTCTCAATAGACATTATCTGATTTGCAGACAGCTGGCGGCAACAGTTCTGGACACGAAAGATAAAGATGTGCTCCCCATTAAGCCAATTACCGTTAAAATAAATGGGAAATAAGAGTGCCCAACATCCTAAAAAATTAGACCCTAAAGCTGGGTGTCCAAAATTAGCTCCTTGAAAGGAATATTTTATTTCACTTGGGACAAACACTCTGTCTCTGGATTACATATGTGTGAAGCATTATATATGCAAAAGAAATAATCTCATCCAAAATAGAAATGCACACACCCTTTCAAAACAAGAACACTTTACCCAGTGTGACACCTCAAGTGGAATTTGGTCAGGAGGCCATGGTTAACTAGCGTGTTTTTGTGAAAAGTGCTATACGAATTTTCAGTCAGCACAAGAGTCCTTATCTGACAGGTGATACTTCTAGTTGTAGGGTATCTTAACAACATGTGTTGCAGTCCTGAGACCACTTTCTTGGGAATAGTTCCATTGAAAACAATGGAACAGCTCTGGACTGAAACTTTTCCGGACTCTGGCTATGATGGGATATTTGTTGTACATCGACTCATACCATCTACTGAATTATCACTACCTTTCCTTCAATCATCCGAGATACAGAAGTATTGGCCAGGTCTAGCCTTTCTTGGTTTATGAGAGCTAATAAGATAATTGCCTGCATAATATCATACACCTGTTATTGAACAACTGTTATGATGTTGCTCTTTTGCTACTATACTACTTTACAATCAAAGTTTTGTACTTTTCGTGCTAAACAAATTATTTAACTTTCTGAGAGAATTCCTACCCTTTCCCCCTCCCCTTCTCCCCCTCCCCGTTTTCTTACACTAAAAAAAAGATCATTTTTTTGGTGTGAAATAGATAGATATTGCTTTTATTTGTGTAGGTACTTCTCTGCCAGATACCCCCCCCCCCTTTTTTTTTAAACGTTACTGGGCTGGAAGAATGTCAAGTTCCTTTTATAAATGCTGAATTGTGTTTGCTGACTTGACAAAAAATAAATAGTCTCATTTGTAGTTCCAGACATTTGTCTCCTTGTAGTTTCCTGAGGAACCAGGCGTCATAAGCTGCATGTACAGATATACTCTGTCGAATTGCAATTCACTGACATGTTGACTATAAGCAACAAATTAAGTGCTTGTACTTAATTGTTAAGCATTGTTAATGCTTAATTGTTAAGCATAAAAACTTCTGGCACTAACCAGAAGAGGAAGAGCTGGAAGATCTCTTTATAAGTCTCATTAGATGAAATCTCAGTGTATACATTGCGTCAATTAATTGACATTTCAAAGTGCTCTGTGAGTGAAACACAGCACCGCCAGTTCTTTGTTTTAAATGAAAATTTGACACAATTGTTAGGTTTGAACTAGACAATGTCCTTATATGTTAGTTTTACCTTAAAATTATTATTTTATTTATAGAGTGCCAACAGTGTACCTGGTGCTTTACAGCTGTTGAAAATAGACAGGTTCTCTGCCCCAGGGAGCTTATAATCTAAGAAAGACAAGGGAGGGGAGATGAGGGCAACAGAGGGAGAGACGAGGATACATTCATGAAGGTCTGAGGTTGTAGGTACACGTGCTTAGCTTAGTTACATGGTTACACCGAGGAAGGATGAGGGACTAAGACGATGAGGAGCTAGGAAAGGCCTGATGAAAGAGGTAGTTTTTCAGGAGGGATTTGAAGGTTGGGAGGGAGACAGAGGGAAGAGTAGCGAATGTACTCGGAGAGGGAGTTCCAGGCATGGGGGTCAGCAAGGGAGAATGGGCAAGTATACTTTGAGGAGCAGCAGAGCTGTGAGCAAGCGAGGGTAGTGGTAGAGGAGGAGTGGAGCTTTCGGATGGGAGCACAGAGCTAAATTCACCAAAAAGAATGGACAAAATGGCTGCAGCCACTTTTATTTTGCCCTGCCAGCCAATCAAAAGCTTGCCATCTGGCTTGGCCAGCCAATCAAAACTTGCCATTTGGGTTACCATCACTCAACTGTCTCCTCCCATATCCCGGTCCTACCAAATATTTTTGTTACGATATTTTCTGGAAGTTTCATTTCCAGAAAAAGCTTAACTGTCCACCAGCCCCCATGTGTGTTGTGGCATCTGAAGTTTTCCGAAGAATGGCCTTGGTCCTCGGAACTTTGGGTTTCAGTCTTTTGGAACTGAATACTGTAATGTTTGCAGAATTCCGAAGTTTTCTGAAGACTGAGTTACAACCCTAGATTTTATTCATCTTGCTAGTGAAAAATGAGAAGAGATCCTGAGTATCAAGGGAAGAGGGGGGTCGAGGACAGGTATGGGGGGGGGGGTTGAGAAGGGAGCCGAAGGCAGAGAAGAGATAGTTGAAATTGCAGGAATATGATTCAATGCAGGCAGCAAAGTAGTGCTGCTTCGTGAGGAAAATGGTAGAGCTGAGGACAGAGAGGATGAACATAAATTGGAGAAAATCAGTGTGGTCATGAGATTTCTGCCAGAGGTGCTCAGCAGCATGAGAGCAAGAACAGAGTTGGCAGATGGAGGGGGTGAGCCAGGGTTGGGGATTAATGGGGTGGGTAGGGTGGGAGATGAGGGGAGCAAGGGAGTCTAGGTTGGAGGGCAGAGGGGAGTTGAAGGCAGAGACAGCAGAATCAGGGCAGGTGGCAGAGGACACTGATGAGTGAGGAGGCGAAGTCCAGCGGGTTAATGGACTGAAAGACATGAAATATGTGAGAGGTAGGGCTAGAAGAAGGGGGTGAATGGGAGGTCTGGAATGAGGCAAAATGGTGGTCAGAGAGTGGGAGGGCATCAAAAGAGAGGTTGGAGTTGGAGCAGTTTTTTGAGACTATAAGGTTGAGGGAGTGGCCATTGCAGTGTGTAGGGCAAGGAGTCCAGAGATGGAGGTAAAAGGAAGAGGTAAGGGAGAGGAAGCAGGAGGTAGCAGGATGAGAGGAAACATCAGCATGAATGTTGAAGTCCCTGAGAATGAGAGTGGAAATACTGTCTGAGAGGAAGAAAGTGAGCCAGGAGTCAAACTCAGAGAGAAATGAGGAGAGTGAATCAAGGGGGTGGTAAATGACAGCTACATGGATGTGTAGAGGGGAGTAGAGGTGAATGGAGTGAGCCTCGAAGGTGGAGAATAAGAGGGAGGGAGGAGCAGTGAGAGGTTTGAACTGGCAGGATTTAAAGAGGAGGAGGCAACACCACCACTGCGACCTTCAGAGTAGGACGAATGGGTGAAGGTCAGACCACCCCAAAGAAGAGAGCAGCAGGAGTCCCAGTGTTGCATGGGAGAATCCAGGTCTCAGTGAGGTGTAGGAGCTGGAGGGAGTGAGAGAAGTCATGAATAAAAGGAGATTTATTGATGGATGAGCAGCAATTCCAAAGAGAGCAAGAGAAGGGGAACAGGCATGGGAGGAAGATGGGGGATGGGAATGAGGTTACGAGGGAGGTGGTGGGAGCAAAGGAAAGGATTGGGGCTAGGGAATGGCAGGGAAGATGTGAGGTTGGGAAGCAGAGTTGGCCTTACCGTGGGGCAGACTGGAGCAGCTACCCTGGACCCCGCTCCTGGAGCGTGGAGGGGCATGCTACCTGAGGGACATGCTACCTGACCGGCTGCGCACTCTCACACCAGTCTACCTGCCCTCTCAGCAGCTTGCAGCAGCCTGGGTGGAGGGGGAGGAACTGTGCCCCCCCCTGCTGCCTGCGTGCCTCACTGCTCCTGCTGGCCTGCCGCAGCACTGCTCTCTGCCTCTTGCGAGTCCAGCACCACCTGCTCACAATGCTGCTGCTACTGCAGCTACTGCCAAATGGCCCACTGTGTTCCTGCGCATGCTGGGGCCAGCCATTTCCTGTATCTGGCATGCTGAGAAATGTAGTCCTAGCATGCCAGATTTGGGAAAATGGCTGGCCCTGGGGTGCGCACACAGCCAGCAGGTGGAACCAACTTGTACAATGGCAGTCCAGGCGGCAGCAGCAGGCAAGTGTGCGTAAGTATGTAAGTGTGTGTGTGTGTGTGTGTGTGTGTGTGTTGGTTTGAATGAGTAAGTATGAGTTATTGGATGAATTTTATTATTGTTTTATTGTCATTTTGTTTTTATGCATTGTAAGACACCCTGAGCCATTGTGGGAAGGGTGGCATACAAATTCAAATAAACAAATATGCTAGTGTTAAAAAAACCAAACTTTCTAATAACCAAACCACAAGGACTTAGGACTTGATTCTACCCTTGATCACGTGGTTTGACTCCCACTGGAGGCAGTGGGAGTTGCCTCATGTAACCGGTGACAAAACACATATACCCTCCCTTACATAATAACTGTGGGGCAAAATTCTTGGAATGATTTTAAAGATGTGTTCGAAATGTGGCATATTCTATATAGACTGGAGACAGAGTTGCTCCCATGCCGATAAACCTTCTAGATCAACCTTGATCTATTCCACTTAAATTTGTGCTGATTAACTGCCTTCACTGCCCATCTTTGTGAACCTACCCAAGCAAATGTAAGTGGCCTTAAAATAAAATTCATTTATTGTGTCTAAGGGTGTTAACAGACAGAGGAGAGATTAGTCTGCTGGAGTCTGGGGTTGCTCTGTGGATCCTGCGCGTAGCTGCCACTTACAGGTTCTGTGCAACAAATCAGATAGACGGGCAGGTGTTCCTTCCCACTGCGCATGCTCTGCCCCCTCCACCACTGAGACACAATCGCTCCCCGCGCTGCTCTAGGTGCTCTGCCCGGGTCTTGCGGCTCCTGGCAGACATGCACATGCGCAGAGGCTGCACGCACCCTAACAGACGGGAGACAGCCCCGCGGGTGCACGCTTGCCTGCATTTGTCCACACGGCAGGCTCCACATTGGCTGGGATGATGCCGTGAGTGGAGGCTGCAGGGTAGTCAGATGGCAGGTGCAGGTGAGCATCTGGCAGCCACCTAATAGACAGGCATGCGGCCACCAGTCCAGAGGGGGGCTAATCTGGGCTACTGTCTCATCTGTTAACATCACAATACTGTGAGAACTACTGGCCATAGTCCTTGCTGCCAAACCCAGTAATTCATTACAAATAATGATGTAAATTTGTGATCTAAATACTATATATTTGTCAGAATATATTTAATGTATAAGATGTGCCCTGAGGGCAATTTGACCTTCTCTTTGTTGTTCTGAAATGTCTGAAAATGTTTTGTTTTTGAGAGTTAATTATTTATGGGAGAAACATCTATGTTTATGTGGTTAATCGAGTAGCATATTAGGTTGCGGCAGAGTGTGCCATCATTTGAATCCAGCTGATCCTGTTTTTTGCCAGTGTCTTATGATCCTTTTACATCATATGTAATGATAATAGGTTTTCATGACCTACTTCTATTTTTCATGGTGATGTAGCAGCTGACCATGTTGAAAAATCAAATAGAAATGTAAAAGGTAAGCATACGCTATTTCACGAAACAACCAAAAACAGAAAGGAGTCGTCACTGTAACCATGGCCATAGGTGGAGGCCCAACTCGCAGTCAGGAAATATTTGCTCTAGTTTCTCTGATTTCTGAGTGTTTTATCCACTGAGCATATGCAAGAATTTGGCTTGCTCTCACTTTCATCAAGAGGAGAAAGGGACTGGATTCAAGTGGCAGCCTACAAATCTGTTTGACCAGGCCTCAGTGACCACAACAAATGAATTCCCTGGTTTAGTTTGATGGTTTTGGCTAGAAGTTAGTTGGTTTTGTTTGTTTAAATTTGTTGTTCTGTTCTTCCTTAAAAAAAGGCTCAGGGTGGCTTACAAATAAAATACAAGCATAACATATAAAAAAAAGCATGTTTAATAGTCCATTAAAACAGTAGAAGACTAAAACAACTCCAGAACTCAACCCCCCACAAAACCCACCCAAACCACCTCCTCATGTCCCACATTCAACCCTCCCACCAAACTCCCTATCTGTGCCCACTAAACACTTTTACGAACGAAAAGGTCTAACACTGCCTCCAGAAGATGCTCAGGGTCAGGCTCAAATGAACCTTTGGCAAAAAGAATTCCATAACATCGGGGCAGCAACTGAGAATGCCTCCCTGCGAACTCTTGTCATATGAACAAGAGTAACAAATGGTACCTACAGGGAGGCACTCCTGGCTGATCGCAGGGGCTGGAATGGGGCATGGAAGAACAGGCAGTCTCTCACATACGTGGGGTCCAGACTGTTTAGGGCTCTAAAAAGTCAAAACCAGCACCTGGTTATACTGCAGTGACTCCCTTTGTGTGTTGTTTTGAGCAAATGATGTTACGTCTTGCATCACCTGCATAGTGCCACATGGGTGGTTCTGTGTGGGTGTTATCACAGATCAGAAATCCTATAATAACTCTCCTTCATGGTAATACCTTTCCCTTCCTTTTTGCAAAGCACTACTATTCTGGGCTAGATGTGCCTGGGTGTGAATTCATTAACATAATGAATTGCTGCATGTTAGCTATAAAGCCCCATGAAAAAAATAGCAGCTGTATCATTCTAAGTGATTTGTTTTCACCAGCTCCCATCAATGTGCTCTCAAAATGTCAACCGTGAATTTGGTTAGGAATAACCTATGCAAAACAAATAACAGGAATGGAAAATTGGTTAGCTGTTCAGCCTCTCAAAAGAGACAGTATAGCAACTTGAAGCCATCATTTGCAGGAAAAGTGTGAGCCTTTAGCCCTGCTTTAGATGGACCCAGTGGGTTCCTTTGACCTCAGTCCACCCGCACTGTGCCCTACCATGCACCATAGAGTTGCAGGCAGATTACCTGACACTGTAGGGTGGTGCCCGCAACTCAATGGTGTTGTCAGGGTAACAGCCCTCTGGGAGTGGAGCTGCAGCATGGGTCTGCTGGACAGACGGACAGCAGCTCAACTCTGGGTCGGTGTGTGGGATCTGGCAAGTCCGTTCTGCTTGCAGTGCTCTGGGATATTCCAGAGTGCCACAAGAGGGGCCTACTCCGCTTCCACATCTGGTGGGCTGCCTTCAGATGGACTAGTCGGCCTGGGGGTTAAGCAGGCTGGTGCTGCCGCCCCTAGAGCTGTGATCAGTCTGTTTCCACCCCAAAATACACTTATTGCTTACCCCATTGCCTTCACATGCATGCTCTTTCTCTGGTGGCCACTGCAGTTGTGTGTCGGTCACTGCTCCTTGCGTTGGTGGCAACTATTGCTAGTGAACACAGATGAATGCAGCGGAAATCTGGGGAGGGAAAGAGTGGAGTTCATCCCTCCATCTCCTGTTGTTTAAATTCCAAACTCTGCGAGAAGTATACATTATGCAAATGAATAGTGCCAATGTAAGCTAGCGGATAAGGTGTTGCACTTGGGTTGGAGTCGCACGTAATGCTGATTAAATCATATGTCTGCCGGGCTCCAGAACATGTATAATCAATCAATAACACTATAATGTATAATGAGCCCCAGATTAGCATTACGTGTGAAGGAGTCAATGGGAGTTCCAGCCCTGCTTTAAATGCGGATGTGGTGTATAGATTTTATCTGAACTCCAAATCTGCATTTAGAAACCAGGATGGAACTCCCATTGACTTCCTTGCGCAACGCTAATCTGGGGCTTGTTGTACATGTTCCAGGGCCTGTGGTTATCCGATTTAATCAGCGTTATGTGTGAGTCCACCCTTGGATTGGGAAACCCATGAGCTGACTGGGTGATCTTGAGCAAGTCATTATGGCACTTTTTACACAAGATGGACCCCATGCATGCGCACGCAGGTCTGCTATGTAACCACTGGAATTGGGGTGTAACCACTGCGGTGGGTGGGCATGCACGCGCGCTCTCGCAATCCACCTACCTACACCCATCGCCCACACACAGATGGAGCAATTGGCCAAAACAGCAATTGCTCCATGCATGGAGGTGGGTGGAGATGGGTGTAGGTAGGTGGATTGCGAGAGCGTGCGTACATGCGCATGCTGTGGGTGGAGATGGGTGTGTGTCTGTGTACGCGCGTACCCATTCACTGCTCCAACACCAGCATGCACACCCATCCCCCCCATAGCTGTGGCCTCTTTAAAAAGGACCTATGTCTCAGTTTCCCATTTGTAAAATTGGAAAAATAATGACCTTCTTCAAAAGGTTGTTGAGAGGGTGAACTAGATGAGGATTGTAAAGCACTTTAAATACTGAAAGTACTGTGTAAATGATAAATAATAAGTGTCCAAATTATGTAATGTCTTAAATGCAAAATAGTTTCCCAGAATGCTGTTTCATCAGTTTTGGACCTTGCATATTCAAACCTACAAAATACTGCACAGATCTCAGTTGTATGGGGGTGGGGGAAGTCATGGACTGCTCCCCCATAGCAGCTGTGGCAAGGCGACCCATGACCACAGAAATATGTCGGCATTTGACAGTATTAGCACTTCATTGGCTAGCTTTTTAGAGTTAGGGCAATACAAGGAGCAGATAACAATGTTACCATCCAAATTATATGGTGGAGTCAGGACTCTCAAATGCAGAGCAATAGCATTTGGTAAACTTTTAAAAAGGTGTGCCCAGTGTTCCCTCCCCTGTAGTCCTAAGCAATGTCACACAACAGCATTTGGGCTGGGGGATAGGAGGAAGGCACCATAGCTGGGGTCCTGTTTTAGTGGTATCCACCTTGTGGAAATATGGCATACTGCCAGCAGTACTAGGTGGTCTCCCCATTTATACTGCCCAAATGTTGGCAATTAAATTATGGCAACCTTCTGTACTGGGGTCCTGTATTCATGACCTCACCCTTTCACCTATTGAGGGATGGCAATAGTGAAACCGTAGGAAAGCTTTGTCTTTTAGGATTTTTTCTCTTATTATTAGTTGTTAGTTATTATTTTATTATTACTGTTAATCGTTGTACAGTATTTTGGCTTTGATGCTCCTCTTCATTTCTGAATATTCCTTGAGTCCGAGTCTGAAAGAATTAGGACTTTACTTCAGTTTTAGGTTGGGGGTGCAGGTGGGGGTATTAGTGAAATATTAGGTGCCATTTTGTCATCAGGCAAACGTATGCAACCTTGTGTAAAACTCCAAGTCCTCCAGCCCCTCGGTGCTAGCAAACCAGATTTGGCAAAGTAAGATAAGACAGTTTAGTAATCACTTGGACTGGTTCATTCTTCTCCAGTAAAGTTACATCTCGGATGAATTTGACCTACCCTGTCATCACTATTATATTTAAATAATCATTATAAATATATCAAGCTAATTTCATTCTCAGGTTTTGGGCTTCTCAACAGTCACTTTTTAAAAATTGCATTCTTGGTCTAACCTCAAGAATTCTTTCATTTATTTAGTGGTGTTTTATTCCCCCAGTGAATGCAACAATTGGCTTCTGCACACAAAACGTAATGGAAAATATAGTATCTTCCTTCTGAATATGTTTTCAATTATTAAAAATAATAATCCTCTTTCCCCCTTTTTAAAGATAACATAGTTAATTCAGATTTCTCTGACCTCCAGAGTAAAGCAGTATGCTTAGGTATTGGGCAAATAAGGTTTTTGGTCCCACCCTTTAGTTTATCTAATCAGTTTAGAATGCAAACTTTATTCGTACTTGGCTAGTGTCTTGAACAACGGCCTCTGAATTTGTGGTTCCCCAGATTTTTGCCTTTCTAATCCCTTTTTTATTAAATCCCATAACCCGTGAGAATAACCAATACATACAAAGTCTATGTAGCTTATCCTACATGTTCTTGCAGCAGTTGCTGCAAGGAAGTTAAATGTACAACCACTCTCCATTATAAACAGGGGACTGCTGATGCCCCGATTTTGAGGAAACTGCTTGAGGTACATTTCTGAAAATTTATCCATGTCTGTCATTTGTGAGAAACATCATATGTGCAAAGTTTGAAGAAGATCCATCCAGAAAATAAAAGGTTATGACTGTTTAAAAGTTAATCGGTTGTGGTCAAAACGCAGTATCTTCACGATTTTGAATCCTCAATATCTCCTCCTCCCTGATGAGTTGAGCCTGCAAACTTCACAGGCTTGGAGCTTGAGATCAATGCCAACTGCTACAGTAATGTTATAGTGATTGGTGGAACCAAAACCAAGTTATTAATTATTTACAAAACACTTCTGCAGGTTCACGCATGCACAATAGAGGTGCCCATGCTTCTGCTGGCAAGGGGACAAGCCCAGCAGTGAACTTCAGCAGCATGAATGAGGAGAAGGGAGGGTGGAGGAGCGACTCACACCACCTCCCTCCCACTCACTCTGCTGTTACTGGTCAACCCTGTGAGTCTCACCCCCTGTGCTATTCCCTGTGCCCACTAGCCTACCAACCCTGCTGCCGGGAAGGGGAGCCCCCAAAAGGCTAGTTCTGTTTTATCACAAGAAGGTCTCTTCAGGCAGGGCTTGCTGCCCACGCCTAAAGGCAGCTCATGAGTTCTGCCCGACTGCCATAGCCCCACGCCTGGGCTAGGCTGGGGGAGGCCTGGGTGCAGGGAACCCCCACGTTATGGGGGGAGGCTCCATCCCTTACCTGCCTCTGCCTGCTAGTAGTGCTGTAGTAGCAGCAGTACCGGGACACCATCGGACTGGGAGATAAAGCTTTTTGTAAACAAACAACTCCTCCCCATGTAAGTGATCAGAAGGTTCTTGCCTTGTAAAGAAGGTTCTTTGAGATGGCTCCAAACATTCTCACAACTGAATTGTGTATGGCATGCTTACCCTATTGAAATAATAGACCACGTGATGGTTTCAAGCTCCTCTAGTATAAAAAGCACCCTCCCCCTCAGAATAACAGTTCCTTCCAACTCTTTCTAGGAATATAAGAAAACTCCGTGCGGGGCTGGAAGGGTGGGTGTTGTGAGAAATTTCAAATCTCGAAGAACTTTGTTTACAAGGCAGCAACTTTCTGTTTTCTTTGAGTGGCTCCTCACAGGCCATTTTACACGGCTCCTCTGGGTGGGTGGTCCGTGGGCATGCCAGTGCGTGGGCGGGGCATGCACACGGCCACACACGCATCCCCACTCATCTGCACCCAGGGAGCAACCGCCGTTTTCCCCGGTTGCTGCATGCGTGGGGACAAGTTGTGGGTGAGTGGGGATGCGTGTTAGTTGGGCACATGCACCCCTATTCACCACGGGCGGGCACCGCATCGTTCACACGGGGCTCCCCCACCCATGAACACGCAAAAATCTGTGTGTTCATGGGTGGGAGAAGGGTGGGAGAGGCCCATGTAAAAAGGGCCACATTCTCACAACTCTCTTACTTATATTACCTTAGATAGGAATTTAGGATGTAAAGTAATATATATTCTATCTTGGAAAATCTGCAAATATGATTCTGAGATTATTATGGCTGCTGTTTCACTAACTCTTAATGAAGTTATTGCTAAGAGGAATACTGTCTATAAACCCCCACCCCATAACCAGTTCATTTGCACCCCCGCCCCCCATGTAATCAATTCACGTTGCCCTGGGGACGCAAATGAAATGGTTAGGGTTGGGGGGCAACGTGAATTGATTATATGGGGGTGCGAGGGTGCAAATGAACTGGTTATGGGGTGGGGGGAAGCGTGAATTGATTATGTGGCACAACTGAACTGGGTGTGTGTGTGTGTGTGTGTGTGTGTGTGTGTGTGTGTGTGTGTGTGTGTCTCTTTTCATGACATAATGTGCTTAATAGGCTGGCTGCATTTTGGGTGTCTTGTGTGTTTGATAGCAGTGCCCACAGGCCTGCTGAGCCAGGCCGTTACCCCCAGGCCTACGGGTAGAACACAAAGAGGGGGCCCATTCCACCCTAGCTATGCCCTTGTTATGGAGTGCAACCTCCAGGCGCACTGATTGCTGCTTGAGCCATGGGCTCTAGCCCCCTGGCTGACCCCTCTACAGCTCCAGGCCGCAGCACGGCAGGCCAGGTGAGGCCTCTCCCTCTCCTACAAAGCAAGTATATAAGGAACAGCAGCCAGACAGAGAGCCAACCAGCGCCCAGCAGCAGCTCAGCCGGTAAGACCTCCTGTGTGTACCCCGGCCCTGCCCCCCCAGCTCTTCCTTTTGCAAGCTCAAGGGAGTCTGGGACTCCCTCCAGTTCAGGCAGGCAGGGAGTGTGTGTGTGTGTGTGTGTGTATGAGAGAGTGGGGGGAGAATAGTGCATGATTGATTGATTGATTTTTTGAATAGTGCATGAGTGTGTGTGTGTTTGTGAGAGATGGGGGGAGAAAAGTGCGTGTGTGTGGGGGGGAAGAGTGCATGCATGTGTGTTTGTGTGAGAGAGACGGGGGGAGAAGACTGCGTGTGCGTTGGTGGGAGAGAGAGTGAGAGAGTCGGGGGATGAAGAGTCAAATATACAACTTAAAAGTTGTGCAACAACTGATATATGAAAGTACTGATATATTAATCATATCACACAAAACCTGGAAATTTACCAAAACAAAAAACCTCACAGTTTAAAAAACTGTTAAATGCACAACAGTTTTTAAAACAAAAAACTTTCTTCTTCAAAAACGTCACAAAATCATTTTGACTCTAGCTTAAACTCCAAAAAACATACAAATTAATTACAATTACAATAAAAAAAATTCAATTCCATACATTGCAACAAAACATAAATGCCAAAAAGCATGGAAATTATTTCAGAATTTTCTTGGAATATTTCATATGTTATCAACATAAATGTAATATATGTACTTAATTCCTTAACATACATACTTTTATTTATATTTATCAATAACTAAACTTTAACATTAAACTTTATCATAATTTGACAACGAACAATTTTTTCAGAGTGCATTAACTCTGTTTCTGCAGAACTGCGTTCTATACAAAGAATTGTATAAAGTTCTCCACACTGACATTGTTAACAGTTTATTGTATAAAGTGCATACAACTTCTGTACATGTAAAGGACAGAGTTAATGCACTCTGAAAAAATTGTTCGTTAAATTATGATAATTAAAGTTTGATAATGAAAAAATGTTAAAGTTTGGTTATTGATAAATATGAATAAGAGTAAGTATGTATGTTAACTATGGGTGAAACCACAAGTGACAGCACTGCTGCGGAATTGTAACACTGTTTAGCGAGAGTCAAGTAGTTCAAGGAGCTGTGGTACTTTTTTGGATCAGGAAAGCCTTGCACCTAGGGGTAGAACATTTGGCAAAATCTTGGTTTTTGGTTCTGGGTTCTATGTCGATCGGTTTTCTACCAGTTCTCGGTTCTCTTGGTATCGGATTTTTAACACTGCAGTTTTCCCCCATTGACTTCAGTGGGGAAAACCACAGTGTTAAAAATCCAATAGAAAAACCAATGTAGAAGATCCAATACCACCGAGATACCACCATATCAGATTAATCCGATATAGCCATTATTGGCTACTTTCGGTTCTTGGCAATACTAAGAGTCCCATCCCTACCTGAGCCTACTGAGATAACAACTTCTTGATGAGATCTCTCTCTCTCTCTCATAGATGTGTGGTACTCAACAGGTACTGGTTTTGATAGACAGTGAGGTGACCTCTAGACTAGATCTGAAAGTGGGTATCCACAAAATGGGTATACCTGTCAAATGTCTGGTACCTGAATTAACCTGACAAGATTAGGTACTGATTGGTATCTGATTGCGACCCAATTCAGGTACCTGATGTCCTGGAATGTCGACTTCCAGTCCTGGAAAACTGACTTCTTGTCCCAATTTTTAAAATTTTACTTTGGGTTTCCAAAATCGGTAATGGTAATTGGTAAAAATTACCATTTCCGGGGGCTATCTGGGTACTCAGTGCAGTACCCAAAAATGTGGGTGTTACCCACAGCTACTAACAAGTACCCATTTCAGCCCTACTCCAGACCCTTTTCTTTGTGGTTTTGGTGATCCTGCCAGTGTAATCTAATGCTACACACACACACTTTTTGTAAATAGTTTCCTTTTGTGGCAGGGAAAGCAGCTAGTGAAAATATACTGAAACAATGGTTTTGGCAGCCATCATAGAATTGGTCATAAAGGGAGAGAAAACTAAGTTAAGTGCATTTAAAGAGAAAAGAGAAATAATGTTGCCAACACTTTGTAAAATGATCCCCCAAACAAAAACTGCATCACTCATTAAAACCATAGTGTACTTTGACATTGTGTGGTCACTGGATTGGAGCACGTCAGGGGTGTAATACAGACCAGACAGTATTGGGCTGTTTACTAAAGGGTTCTATTTCTTTGTTGACAGGACTCATGTGATGTGCCAGTTATCTTCCCTTGTGGTTTTTAATACCTGTAAATGTGGTTTCCCTGGTTAAATGCAGAAATATGTTTTATACCAAGGGATATTTGATAGAGAGCAGTGGAATGTCGAAAATATTTTTGCAAAGTAAAGATGACCTTTGCTAACTCTTGAGTAGCAAAATCAAAGGGGTGTGTGTGGGTGTTTTTAAGTGAGATGCTACCATGCCTGACCACCCAAGAGCCACTCATCCAACCATCCATCTGAAGGAGGAAATGCACACTCCCATGAGCCATGCAGCACACACTCACAAAGCACTACTGAGAAATCCAGAGTGCTCCGTGCAGAGCAAGCCAAAAAGATATGTGACAACCAATAGCCACGCCTGTATGAACAGCAGCAGCTAGACATGCCAGCAGACTGGTCTGCCAGTCATAGGCACTGTTGGCAGAGGATACGACCTTTGAAAGTCACAGAACTGGCCGCGAGTGGTGGGGAGCCTGGGTTCCAGTGCTCACGCCAGGACATGTCAGTTTCACAGGACAAAACTAATAAAAACAGTACATATAAAAAAGCGTAGATAACTCAGCCCCCAATCTTTCCCCTCCCCAACTGCCCCCTCCTACTCCAAACCCCCACCAAACCCCCCATTCCCTATCTCTGCCCATTAAATGCCTTAACCAAATAGAAAGGTCTCGCACCACCTCCGGAAGGTGCTTGGGCTCATATAAACCTCTGGGGGAAAGGAGTTCCATAGCTTTTCGGCAGCAACCAAGAAAGTTTCCCTGTGAGGCCTCACCATATGAACAAGACTAACAGATGGTACCTGAAGGGAGGCACTCCTGGCTGATCACGGGGCCGCAGTGGGGCATGGAAGGACAGACGGTCTCAGATATGTGTGGCCTAGACCACTTAGAGCTTTAAAAACAGCACCTTGAATTGTGCCCAGAAAGCTATAGGGAGCCAGTGCAGACTTCAGAGCACTGGTGCAATGTGCTCCCAGCTCCTTGTCTCCAAAAGGAGGTGAGCCACTGCATTCTTCATCGGCTGCAGCTTTCAAACAGTCACCAAGCGCAGCCCCACGTAGAGCGTGTTGCAGTAGTCTAGCCTTGAGGTGATGAAAGTATTGATGACAGTGGCAAGATCCGAATCGGAAAGAAAAGGCCACAGCCTCCTCACCAGGTGAAGTTGGTGAAAAGCACGCTCCTGGCCACCGCCGCAACCTGACAATTGAGGTGCAACAAGGGTTCCAGAAGCATGCCGATGCTGCGAACCTGACTGACCAGAGGGGGCCTGCATCTGTCAATAACAGGAGTTCCAGTCCTCTCCACATCACAAGGCCGGCCAACCATCATCACCTCAGTCTTGTCGGGATTCAGCCTCAATCGACCCATCCTCGTCTAGTCTCTTACAGCAGCCAGGCATTGTGTAAGCACTGAAATTGCAGTACCTGGGTCAGATGAAAAAGAGAGGTAGAGATGAGTGTCGTCAGCTTACTGATGGCACTTCACACCAAACCTCCGAATGACTTCACCCAGCGGCCTCATATACACACTGAACAAGAAGGGAGACTGAATAAAACCCTGTAGGACCCCACAGGGGAAGTCTTGAGAGAACAATGAGAAATGCCCACTGCCACTCTCTGGGACCTCCCAGACAGGAAGGAGCGGAACCATTCAAGACCCACACCCCCCCCCTCAGGTCCCGCAGTTGTCAACAACACCTTGTGGTCAACCATGTTTAAAGGCCGCCAAAAATCTAACAGGATCAACAGGGTAGAATTCTCCTTGTGAATGAATAAAATTCCTTTATTACCATAATCATCTGGTCTTAGCAGGATAAAAAAATCAATAAAATCAATACGAATAATGTAAGCAAAACCAGTAAATAATTAACACAAACAATATCAAAGTACAATCATTTCAACTATTACCCTTTATCCTCCTGCGTCTTTGGACCATTAACAAGTGGGCTAGATTTGCCATCTTCCTAGTCACATAATCCTGGGTATTTACTAATAAATACTTGATCTTATAATTGGGCCAATGTACCTTCCCCCCAAGGAGTAATTATAACACTGAATCTCTTGCAGTTTTAGTAAAAAGACAGTGAAACAAATAATGCTCAAGATCTTCCACTTGGTGTAAGCCACATAGGCATTTGCGGAATTCACGAGGAATCTGTTGGTACCTCCAATTAGCGAAGTAGGGTTTGGGAACGTAACTTCTTACTGTTGGGGACTGAAACAACAGGGAATGGATTGCCCATTGTAACCTGTTGGGTACTTCCCTAAGAGAAAGAGATTGGCCACTGTCGGAGACAGGATGCTAGGCTGTGTGGATCATTGGTCTGACCCAGTATGGTACTACTTATGTTCTTCTGTTATGGGGGGAGAAATATGTACGAGGGTAGTGCCTTGCAACAAAGAACAAAAAAATACCTGAAGAGTAGTGAATTGTGAAAGAAGCTGAAATAGGAATGATCTATCATGTCATCACAGTCATCCCCCTGCTAATGTAGGATTGTTCTCAGTAATACCTTTGTTCAGCTTGGAGATGGGGATGAGAGGCCATCTGAGTTACAAGAGAATGACCTGCAAGCAGCACCAGCAGTGTATTCAACAGCCCAAACTAAGGAAAAAGATGAAGGCACCTAGAGGTGTGCACCAGGGCCCATGTCGTTTTTGTTTTTTCATTTTCGTTATTTAAATGTCATTTTTGTTTTCATAAATATCATTTTTTTTGTTTTTGCTTTCGTTTTCATTTCCTATTGGCCTCAATGGAAAACACATTTTCGGCTGTAACCTTTTTGTTGTTCATTATATTTGGCTGAAGCATGGAGGGATTGTACCTCCAATGGAAGGCATTAAGTGTACTAAATTCCAAAAAGAGTGGATAAAGGAATCCAATTTTATAAGCAGTTGAATTATATTATTTTGCAAAAATCTTCATATACATTCTTAGCTGTAACCTCTTTGCCTCACATTTAATGTAGATGAAACTTGGCAAGTTTTCACCCCTTCCAATATTTACTATCTCTGCCAACTTTCAGAAGTATTGGATAAAGGGTCCTCGTGATATAAGCAATTAACTTTTAAATGTATGTCTGACTGTAACATCTTTGTAGTCCAGCCAGTGTACATGAAATTTGTCAGGGCTGTATCTCACACTTTCATGATCATGTCTGCCAAATATCAGAAAGACGTGATAAAGACGTTTATATGCCTGCACAGCATATGCAGAGAAGGAGCCTATGCCAGGAATTCTCTTACGTGTCACTGTGGTATAAGATCAGTTTGTGATGCCAATTGGCCAGCAGAAATGTCAACCAAACATCCTAATTCTGTGCTATGACCATCCCAACATCTCTCTCCCACTTCTTAGTGGGAAGTCAGAAGCATCTGTTTAAGAAAGAACCAATACAGATTCTCTTACGCCCTCTGTCGCAGTGCTGCAGGATGTGATTGTGATGATAATTGGCCAGCCTGGATGTGTAAACTAGGTCTCCTGATTGCTGGGATACTATCCCCAAAGTCCCAGTTATGTCCCTTCTATATCCGCCTGAGGGCTGCCCCCTATGCCCGCCTCAAAGCCACTACCGATTGGTCCTGTAAAGCTGGAAGCATGCAGTAATTGGCCAGTGAATGTGTGTGTCAGTCTTTTGGGTTGCTCCACATCCTCCCTTCTACAGTCTCCCTCCCCCTGACATGCCAGGTGCCTGCCTTTGACTGGCACTGCATGTGCTGCTGTTTATCTGAATAATGGTCTTCAAGGGGACGACCTCAGTTGCTTATAAAATTGGTTCCCTTTATCAAATAGTTCTGTGGTTTGGCAGAGATGACAGGGAAGGTATATGATACATTCCTGCCAAATGTCTTGTAAACAGGATGGAATATACAAATGTTACAGCTGGAAATGTATTTTCAAGTTAATGTCTTATACCATAAGGACCCTTCATCCAATCGTTCTGAAAATTGGAAGGAGTGTTAAGCTTGTGGAGGGACATAATATTTACAGGTTTCATGCACATTGGATGGAAGATAAAGAGGTTGTAGACATGAATGTGTATGGAGCTTTTCTTAAAATCACAACATTCAGTTGCTTCTAGGGGCGGGAAACTGGTAAAATCCGGTATCCGATAATGCCGGTACCGGGCGTACCGGCATTATCGGATTCGACCCGGTAATCCGGTCCGGGTACCGGATTCCGGGGTACCGGATTTTTTTTACATTGCAGCCATTTAAAAATGGCTGCAATGTAAAAAAAA
>QEPC01013194.1:56308-115601 GCA_003113815.1 Sphenodon punctatus | reverse complement strand
GGGAGGGGGAGGGAATTAATTTATTTCATTGATTTCAATGGGGACACAGCGCCCCATTGAAATCAATGAAATAAATCCGGTACCGGTATACCGGATTTAATCCGGGAATCCGGTTTTCGGGTAACCGGTAAATCCGGTAGCCGGTAATGGGCCCGGGGTCCCACCTCTAGTTGCTTCTACAATTGGTTCCCTTTATCTAATCATTTCGAAAAGTGGTACACATAATGCCCTCCATTGGGGGTACAGTCTCCCCAAGTTTAATCTGAAGTTTGATCAATCCAACATTGATCATGTCCTCGCTTTAGATTAGGGGTGGGGAACCTCAGTCCATGGGGCCAAATGCAACCCATGGCTAGTTTTTTATTTTGCCCCTTTCCAGTTTTTGGTTAGAACAATAGAATTGTAGAGTTGGAAGGGACAAGGGATCATCTAGTCCAACCCCTCCACTCCCCCCCCCCCCCCGCTCAAAGCAGGAAATCCGCAGCTACAGCATCCCTGACAGATGGCCGTCCAGCCTCTGTTTGAAATCTTCCAGTGAGCCTAGGCAGTCTGTTCCACTATCAAACAGCTCTCCTAATGTTTAGCCTTGATACTTCCTATTTGTTTCTTAAAGCTATTCATTTTTTAAAATAAGGCGGGGGGGGGGGGAGTCACCAAAAAGATCCCTAAAAATCTGGCCCCCGGATCCCATTCCTACCCCCAAGCACTGGAAAAAACTGAGCTCAGGGTAAGGGAGAAGAGGTGAGAACATGTTCACAAGGGTAGGGGAAAGATCCATGGCATAGTTCCATGATCTGGATCCTTTTGTTTGTGAGTATACCCTGCCCCCAACTTCTATGCGGCCCACAGAGCTTGCACTAGTTTTTTAAAGTGGTCACTGGATTTAGCTAGGTGGGAATGGGCCCAGTGTGGAAGCTGGAATGGCCCCCCTGCTGGGGCACTCCACATGCATTTGGGCCCCCAGGCTCATGAGCTGCACCTTCAGGTTTGGTGTGGCTGTACCTGTTATATCTCTACCCCTGTCTGGGTAGAGCATTTAGATGGTTTTTTTGGTATATCTACTAGGCCTTTAAGCTATCACCTCCAGAATATATTTCTGTAGCTGTCTCGGAGTTTGTCAGCTCTTTGTGGATATTTGTCAAGTACTTCTTTGCATTTAAGGTTTTGCTTTTGGTAATTATCCGGCCATCTGCTTACAGTATCTGCTTGTGTGTGTACTGAAGCTAGGATACAGTTTACACTTTGCCTCCTGGTGCTGTTTGACATTTTCCACCCACAAAGGTTCCGGAGATGCGTCACATACATTAGTTTTCTGCTGCTGTTCTGTACAAAAGTTCAATTGACAAGTAGTTGAGAGAGAAAGAAAAGTGAAATTGGATTAAAGAACCAATACTTTGGTACATTATTTTCCTCCACCCACAGTATTTGATCAATCTTTGTCATTTTCTATTTGTTTCTCAAAGCTATTAATTTTTTAAAAGGGGGTGTGGGGAGGGAGGAAATAACAAAAACAATTTCTAAAAAAAACATAACTGTTTCCATGTTTGTCCACGTTTTATGTAAGTCTCACTGGTTTGCATTTTATCAGCTCCCTATTTTGTAATAGCTATTGTCATTAACATAGACTTGAGTGACAGATGAAACTGTGTACTGAGTATCTCTTGAAAGTAAAAGATGCTGAAAATACTATCGCATGGTGCAACTTGCTATACTTTCCTGTTGAATAAACAGGTTGATGCATTATTAGGCCTGTTGAGAGGAGGAGGAGGGGAGTGGGGGTACAATTATACCAGGCCTGCAAGAATAGGGGCCCCCTCAAAGTATAGGGATTTTCTTCAAATAATTAAAATATTATGATTAAAATAATAATAATTGTAAGTAACGTATAAATAAAGTACCAGTGTGACTTCCAGAAATTGATTTCAAAACACGTGCCAGGAGGATGGGAGGTAGAGGTCCAACTAGATGTACTGGGGCCCCAAATTTCTCTCAGTGGGCCTGGTCATAGTTCTAATGAATATACATAGTAGAAATCCACTTACCTGGATACTTTTGGGGAGAGGGGGAGGAGGACAGGACACAAAAAGCATCCAAAATGAGCAGGTAGATGAGTGGGTCTCCTTTCCTGTCTCACACTTTCCCTCCGAGTGCTGAGGAGGAGGAGTGAGATGGGAGATTAGGCAGCAGCACAGGCACCTGACTCCATTCCCTCCTCTAGCCTCAGTCCCCTTTCTCCCTCATTGTGAACCCATAAGAGGAGGAGCTGAGATAGCTACAGGGAAGAGAGTGGAGCAAGACACCAGACGACGCAGCACAGGGCTGCTGCTTCAAACTTTCCCCTTGCCTTCCTTGGGTTCACTTGCTTCTGAAGTCAAGAGCTCGGAGAGAGTGGAAATAGGGCTGAGGCAGCTTCAAGTATGGGAGGGGATAGACCAGAGCATTGAGGTTTGAATGTCTGTAGAGAGCCAGTGTGGTGTAGCATATAAGGTGCTGGAGTAGGACCTGGGAGGCCAGGGTTCAAATTTCACCCTAGCCAATGAACTCACTGGGTGGCCTTGGGCAAGTCACAACCTCTCAGCCTCAGTTCCTCATCTGTAAATTGGGAATGTGTGACTCTTTCCCTGTTTTCCCTCATCCTTGTCCATCTTAGATTAAACCCACTGGGCAGGGACCTGTCTCTAAAACCTGTAGCTGTAAAGCGTTGTGTATGCCTAGTAGCACTATAGAAATTAGGAGGAGTCTGTTTATGGTACAGGACTACAGTCCAACCGTTAGACTTGTAAAAGATGTGTAGAGCTGGTTCTCCACTGTTTTTCACCTTGCCTATCTCTGATATAAAAAAAAACTACTGATCATAACGCTAGGGCATGACTGATCTTTCACTTGGACTGATTTTTACATGACGATAACTCCATTCACTTCAGTACATTTTAATTTACACCAGTGCGAGAGAAAAGTCAGGTCCTTTGTGTTTTACCTCTACCTTGAATGCACTTCCCATAGGTGTAAATTCCAATGCAGTTATGCCAAGCAGTGGACAGTGAGGCCCAAAGAGACTGATCCTGGTGCCATTGAAGTCAGCAACCAAACACCATTTGTCTTCAATTGCTCAAACATTGGGCCTTTCCAGAATGGAAAAACTTTCATTTTCACCGGTACAATTTCCTTCTGGCAAAAAATAATATCTTTGATGTGTTACTAATAGTATACAAGGGACAGAGAGATTTTTTGTGGAATGAAAGGGACCACAAAATAAAGAGGGATATGCTTTAGCTTTTACTCTTGATCAGAGGATGGAAAGGGGGGAAAAAAAAAGACAGTGCTGAAAGGAGATGTTCAGTTCCTGATTACGCTGCTGCCTGTGCTTTGATGTATTTGCTGTAATGGAGGCAAGCTTGAGTATAATTGGAGGAAATGGCTCTTATCAAGGACTCACATTCACAGAATTTTCCCTGTTGCCACCAGTGGGGAAAGTGCAGTGTAACATAGATCCCTTCAGCCTGCCTGCATCTAGTGGGAATGAATGAAACGTGTAGGTTTATATTATTTAAAAAGGCATCAGGAATCATTGTGTATAACGGAGAGATCATTCTACACTTGTCTCATTATTCAATTCATCTCCGCACTTGCAGACTGCTTTTGGTGCTCTCTGAAAAGAGACACTGACTCTTCTGCAGTCTTTGGTTGGATTCATAGACAGAACTGCAGGGACTGATTCAGCCAGCTCTGAGTACAGAACTCACTCAGGTTCTTGCTTGCCATGTGGCCCACCCCACTGTGTGTGGGAGTCGCACGCATCCCCGTTAATGGAACATTGTGCTGTGTGTGATCCGTACGGGATCCACACGGGGGGTGGGGGTGTTTGAGATTGAAGCCACTGATCGCCCTCAACATAGCCGTCACTAGCCTGTCCCAGTTGGTAAAGAGCAGGACAGGTGAAGATATGCATGAAATAAAAAGCTGATTAAATAAAACTATTAAAGCCAGTCGGAATTTGCCACTTACTTCAATGGATGAAAGTTTATGCCATAAATTATGTGAAAGGCTATTTCACACAAGACAGTGTCTCTCGTGATTGTTCTTGTTCCCATGATCTTCCCTCGATCTTAAAATCACACAATTTATTTTCTGGATGCCCTTCTCACGAGAAGCGTCTCTTGCAATTTTGTTCTTTGCGCATTTTCACTAATTGCGGGATCAACCATTCTCACAACGTAAAGTTTGTGCAACTTTTGTCCCCCACATTCTGCCCTGTTCTTGCTGCCTGCCTGATCTCAGAGTGGGGTTGAAATCCACAAGCCAGAAGGAGATTGAAATTGCCAACCTCAAAGCTGGGTGAAATTAGCAAGCCAGCAGCAGAGCAAGGCAAAATTAACAAGCCAACCGGGAACAAACCATGGCTCCATCCTGCTGGTTAGCTTGTGTAGTGATACCAATAGGTATTCCCACGTTCCCAATTTTGCACAGCCATAACAGCTGTCACTATAACAGTAGGATTTCATGGCCCGTTAATGTGCAAGCACTCAAGGCTTAACTCATGGGACAAACGTGGAATAGTGCACTCACGTGTGCAATTAATTTGTAGGGGCAAATTACAGTCCTGCAATTTGCATCTTGTATGAAAGCCGCCTAACGCTGCTTGCCCACATTACACAATTCCACATTACTTTGTATCTTATGTGGTATTATTTTGTAATGTATACGTGTACCTTTACTCATTTGGCAGGGAAATTAACGTGAGTTTCATTGTGGATATCAGAGCAGGGAAATCCAGCTCTGACACTTACGTGAGTTCTATTACATGAGATTTGAATTAAACGTGAATATAACTTATGTGAAAATTATGTGTGCATGGATCCTCTAACGGAGCTCTTAAGGTCATGTGACTTTGTGAGGGGGGAAAAATGGAAAGAAAATAATGTGGGAATGCAGCCCAGTAGGAATCTTATGTTGTTGCTAATTTTGCGTGGGATAGAATCCCATGTGAAAATCAGCATGTGGGCAAGCAGCCTAAGTCTCTTCTTTGCCTTTGCCAGTGGAGGCAGAAGCAGTCTGGGCTGGGAGACCATTACCAGGACACAGCTCACTTCATCGGCCAGCAGGTAGAGGCAACACAATTCTAGCAGGAGAGGCATAGGAGTCTGGTTATGCAGCATGGGGCCCCAGCATTTGTACTGGAAAACTGGAATAATGTGTGTATTGAATTCTTGTAGTTATTTCAGCTTACTACCCACATTCACTTTTATGGTATGTGGAGTTCCAACACACCTTGGCATCCAGGGCCTATTTTCAGATTTGGAGTAAAGCCTGAGAACTCGGCAGCATTTGGCTACTCATGTCAGAAAAAAATTGGCAAAAAGTCATGCTTACTGAGTTGACATAAATTTAGGAATCTTCCCTCCCCACTGAAGATGGGGACAAGACTAGGTCATTTGGCCATAATCTGGACAACATGGCTTCATTAGCGTTATACTACCATGAAAGCTCAGGAGAGCAGGGACAAGTCAAGAGGCATTTTTCTCTATGCAGCTGGTGTACTCTGACCATCACTCATGATGCTGACCCCTATTGCTTCCCTTTTAATCCTGTCTCCTGTGTGCTCACTTTCTCCACTTGTTGTCTCGCACCATCTGCTTAGCTGATCTGCTCTTGGACTATCTCTTCATGTGCATATGGCCAATGTTTAGCACCATGGGAGTTGGGTTCCCAATTGTGGCATCCAGCTGCTACTACAATACAAATAACAGTCATAACAACAATCATATATTTGTGTTAATGCACCATTCTTCTGGAGGCTCCTTGGAGTATGCCAGATTTTGGGTCTGAAACTTCTGATTGTTCACTGAGGGACAAAACTTCAATGGACAAATTTTGTATGCGGAAACTCCCTCTGAGCAGATAATTTGACTCTGTGAGTCACTCAGAAAAGTGTGTTTGACTAATTTTGATTACATAATATTTCCTAAGAGAGCTGGAATCTTCACAGGTTGAAATGGTCTTTTGTAGTGCACAGCTGCATTCGTGTGTGTCCCAAGCCCTGTGTCCCAGATGGCATTCTGACACCCTAAGGCTTTTGAGCTACCCCGAGCCTTTTGTGGGAAGAGCGTGGTAAAAATGTACATAAATAAATACTATTTCTGTCAGTTCTCTTCACAAGGATCTATGTTCACTGCATTTTCCCAGTTGGCAAAAATGGGTAAAATGCAGTGAACTTGGGTCCCTTCCTATGTGTAAGCAAAAGAACGTTAGAAATGGCATTTTCCCCTTTTTGATGCAGAGGTTACCCCCGTCACCATAAGGATGGAAGCTTGTCCAGACCAGTTCAGTTTGATATTGGACTTGTTCAGTTTCTTCTAGCAGATACCTACCAAAGTAAATGGTATATAGCAGTGGTTGCGTACTGAACCAGCTTGGGTTTCTCTCAAAATTACTTAGTAGGGAAAGAATTCAGTATAGTCAGAATGGAGGTTCTTACTAGGCTGAAAGATATAGGTTGGCAGAATGAAATTGCCAGGATAAGGGTCTCTCTACACTTACTGGAGGATTTATTGTGGCATCCGTCTCAGGGCGAAATTGCCAAATATCTGTCCTCCCCTATTTTGAACAGGGGAAGATACCTTGTATTTTGTGCCAGGATGAACACTCTCCCCACGATGATGTTAGAGGGATGCTTTAATAAGGTCTCCTATGGGAGTCGACTTTGCCCTTTTGAACATCAAAACACTGAGTCTACTCAACATATTCTTCACTGTCACCTATACGATCAAGTGAGAAATAAATTTCTCGCTCAGTATTTTGAGAGATATCCTGGTAAGTCTGATTTGTGGATGCTTCAATTTCTTTTGTCAGATACTCTTTCGGAAACTACAAATAACGTAGCGCAGTTTTTGGTCTCTTCATTCAATCTGAGACCATCCTTTTTGGAATTTAAACTCCATATGTTGGACTGATATTTGATCTAACAGCTGACGGGCAGGGATCCTGACTCTTGGTACACCTTCTGTATGTAATGGCAGTTTATGCTTAGCCTGGATTGGTTTTGATTATTTTTGGAAACTTTAAATAGCTATATCTTGTGTTTTTCTATTTTTGTACTTATATGTTGCGATGACCTAAGGTCAAGCTAATAAAGATTGATTGATTGAGTTTACCCAGTTCGTTGGGTTAATATCACATTATACTTGGATTCTTCCTTTGTGCACTGAGCTTGATTAGGTAGCTTTTCCATCACACTAATTTCCTCTCCTTTTATCAGGCATGGGAACTTTATATATTAAAAGATCCTGCTCTACATTTTTATTTTTATTTTTTTTGGCATTGTCTGATGAACTCCTTCAGCAATGGTATCAAGTTAGTCATCAGGGCTACAATCTATTGATACAGGCTATATGAAAGTTGCTTTCCAGTGGTGGACAGCTGTTTATACTTAGTTGTGATGGTTTCAGAGAGACAACTTTGGATCAAATCAGATCATTTTGAATATCACCTTGCATTTTTCCTGTCATTTCATCTGTCCTGATTCATCGGTTATTTCTAGAATTATTATAACTTGTAATACATTGCCAAAATGTTTTTGATCTCAACTTTCAAAAAGCATAAAGCTTTCATATATAACTCCAGAGGTTTGTGAGAACATGAGCAGCTGATACCAGAATGCTACAATGAAGCTGGGCATAGTGGAAGAACAATGATCACAATAGCCTAATGCTGAAGCAGGAGCTGTACCTAATTTATGAAGTTTGAGTCATCAGCTGCTGCTGAGGTTTTGTCCCCTGAATAGGAGTCAGCAAGCTTGTGGAAGCAGGGAGCTTTGCTTTTGAAGATTCCTCATTTTCAAACTATTAAGAGACTGAAGAAGCAATGGCTGATGAAGGTTTTAGATCTTCTCTGGCATTTCAGTTTAATGCTAACCATTTATATTGAGAAGCAGAAGAAACAGCCCTTGGCAATATGACATCAGACTACTCAGTACTAGGGAAAGTAAGTATGTAAGAAGCTGCTCTTATTCAGTGACCCCCTGTCCTATGAGACCACCACAACTTGTTACAGATGTTAACAACTTAATCTTCAATCTCTCTTGTGTAATTGTATTTACTGATGCACGTTTTCCATTCTGATTATGTTGACCCTTGTATGTCTGTTTTTCATAACTGGGTTGTATAGCAGACTGCAGTGTTATCAGCTTTGTCCTTCACATGCTTGCTGCTCCTGTAATGGAGCAAACAAAGGCCACTATTTACTTTAAAAGCCCTTCCACAGACTTTCAGGTCAGTAACAGAAAATAGAAACAAATGTCAGTGTGCAATTAGGCATTGGTAATTTAGAGAATCATGCACTGTCTTAAAGGGCGGCATGCTAGACAGCTTTATGAGCAAGGGGAGTGAGAGAAGGAGTCCAATTTTAGGAAAACGCAGAGAGAAAACAAAAAACATACCTAGAGAGGAGCCAGGGCTATGGGAGGGCAGGATGTAGAGCAAGGGTGGCAGCAGGGCCAGCAGGAGCTTGCAGCAGCACAGCACCCTCCCACAAGCTCTGGGCCCAGCAGAAGAACTCCAGCATGGGGGGTAGGGAGGCAGGCGACACCACTCCCACTTCTAAGAACACTTCTCCCCCTCCCCGCATCCTGCCCTCTATCCCTGGGACCTGTCTCTCACTCCCTCTTCCATCAGGCAGTCACAGCTATGGGGAACTGGGAGGGCCAAGCGCTAGTCCCAGTAGCCAGGCCAGGGCTTTCCATGAGACCTTTCCCTCTGTGGGACCCAGGGCCATGCCCTTGCTTGGCCAGCCCTAAGGTTGGGCCTGAGAGGAGCCCCTCCAGGGCAGGATTAAGGTATGTTATGTGGAAGATAGAGAATTGGTACTTCTGATATTGTACCTGCTTGATAGGTTTTTGCATTGGAAATTCAGGGCTGTAACTTTTCCTAGTAGCAGTAAATTAATCTAGAAGGTAAAAATTGTATGAAAATTGGCTCCATGTGGTGTTCTGTTTTGGTCTTCTGGGGCTCATTCCCCTTCTACAGGATGGAGAACAACAAAGATCCCTAAGCCAATGGAGACATTTTAGTCTAAGCCAGCAGAGGTCGCTGTATTACCGCTAGAGGGTTAGAGCTCGGCAGTGTTTAGGCCTGGGTGGATGGGAGATTTTGAAGACCAGGAAAACTGAGGAGCAGCTGCTGTACTTGGCAAGCTCTTGAATGGGGATGTAAACTGCTGCTAAGCCCTGCTAGGATTAAGTTCCCAAGGAAAAGGAAAGAATCAGCATTGGGAGAGCATGTGCCACTAGCTTCTTAAGAAACAACGCTGTTAGGGAGCTAGGCGAGGAGTGGGCAGCAAAAGACAGAGGATTTGCATAGGATGTATTAGTGTCACCGGGATGGGCAAGAAGCACACCCACACACGCAACTCCCCACTGGTCAACCTTGCCACGGGCACGCGCCCTATGGAATAGCTGCCCGTCAGGATAGTAGTTAGGCCTTACCTCTATTTAAAGAGAACTGGCCTCTATCATCATTGGGCTAGGGGTTTGCAAGGAGACCAGTGTTTGCCCCAACAACCCTAACACGTACACACCCGAGGGGGGTAGGGAGGGGAGGAAGGAACGTGGGGGGACTGTGACAAGGGGAAGGGTCCTGGACTCCGTGAAGGATCGAAGGGATGCACACGAAGTGTAGGAACCCAGAGGAAGGGGGGAAGGGCCAAAGGACTCACGAATCTTCACACGCACACTTGTACTCACTCACACTCTCACAGGCACGGGGGAGGCAGGGAAGTCCACGCACACAAGCCTAAGGTTTCTCGTTCGTTCAGTCTCGCACTGTCAAGCTCAATCGGGGGGCCGGTTTCTTTGCAATCACCAGCGCCGCTGCCCAGGCGGCGCTGGCTCTTAACTGTCAGGCCCCGCCCCTGTGCGCGCCCGCAGGCGCTCCGAGCGCCGCGGCAGGGGCGGGGGAATCCCTCCCTGCATTCCCGACGTCGGGGGCGTGGCCACGGGCCCTCCCGTGCTCCCAGCTGGGGCTACTCCAGCCCGAGGTTCTTCGTGCTGCGTCCTCCCCCGGGGCGGGGCCAGGCTCCAGCAGGGCTCCACCCCCCGCCCGCGGGGCTGGCCTGAGCGGCCCCATGCCCCTCTATGGACAGCGGAGCTGACAATTAGGA
The DNA here is from genome assembly GCA_003113815.1 of Sphenodon punctatus. Classification (NCBI taxonomy): domain Eukaryota; kingdom Metazoa; phylum Chordata; class Lepidosauria; order Sphenodontia; family Sphenodontidae; genus Sphenodon; species Sphenodon punctatus. The sequence goes on along the minus strand of QEPC01013194.1, from coordinate 105,449 downwards.
TCATCAGGCTTGGAGCTTGACTTTTGTCAAGGATCTTCAGCTCTTGCACAATAATAATAATAATAATAATTCATTTTTAAAGCACTTTGCCCTGCCAAATGGCACTTGGAGCACTTCACAACATAAAATAAACATGATAAAACAGTATAAAATCCATTTAAAATATAAATCAATTTAGAGGGAGGAGAAAACACATTAAGAGGAACCAACAGTGGATCTTAAAAGCACCTGGAAAATAAGTCGTCTTCAGTTTTTTTTAAAGGTGAGAAGGGAGAAACTACGGCTGTTTTTAGACATGATTTTAAATAATCTGCCTTAGGAAAGTTGTGTGGGCGGTGTTTAGATGCGCCGCCACCATTGAAAACCACCAGTTGTGCATTCTTTAAAAGCCACATTTAAAATATCTCAATATCGAAGTATTTTAAATGCGACTTTTAAAGAATGCACGACTGACGGTGTTCAGTGGTGGTGGCACGTGTAAACACCACCCGTATGACTTTTCTAAGGATGATTATCCTCCAGCGCCACATTTAAAAATGGCCTATGATGAACATCTGGAGGGAGCAAGTTCCACTCTGAGGGCCCTGCCACAGGAAGGGCCTGATCACCTGCCAACTTGAGGTGTGTTGGTATCCCCAAACTGCAGGTGATTTCTGAATACAGATAACTAGCAGAGGAAGGCTCCAAACTTTGCTACCCTCTTCTTTGAGACAACAAATCCCTCTCTTCTGAGAGGATAGTGAGTGGAGAACTCTCCTCTGCAAGATAAAACTGTGCCTCAGTGGGTGTCGTCACACAGACAGCTGTCCCTAGGGATGTGCACAGTAACTCTTTCATTTTCGTTACTAAAATATCATTGTTTTTTGTTACTCTTTTTTTCATTTTCATTTTTACTTTTGTTTTAGATTTCCATTGGTCTCATTGGAAACACATACTTTCGGCTGTACCTTTTTTATTTTCCCTCCAGTGTGGATGAAACTTGAAGGATTGTACCCCCAATGGTGGGCATTATGTGTGCCAAATTTCAGAAAGATTGGATAAAGGAATCTGATTTTAAAGCAGTTGAAATATGTTGTTTTACAGAATTCTGTGTACACATACCTGGCTGTAACGTCTTTGTCTCCCAGCCAATTTGAATGAAACTTGACAAGATTATTCCCCCTCCCCAAGCCTCTGCTAAATTTCAGAAGGATTGCATAAAGGGTCCCAGTGTTATAAGCAATTTACTTGTAAATGTATTTCTGGCTAGAACGTCTTTGTATCTAGCCAGTTTACATGTGATTCTCTTATGTTTGTCACTGTGGTACAAGATGCGTTTGCGATTTCAATTGGCCAGCAGAAAGGTCACCCGTATATCATTCTGTGTTGTGACCACCCCAACCCATCTCCTTCACTTGCTACTGGGAAGTTGGAAGCATCTGCTTAGGAAAGACCCAATAAAGGATTTTCTTACGTTCTTTGTCATGGTGCTGCAGGATGTGATTGTGATGGCAATCGGCCAGCCTGGATGTGTGAACCATGTCTCCTGATTGCTGGGATGCTATCTCCCTTCCCGCTGCCTGAAGTCCCAGTTATGTCCCTCTGTCCCACCTCAGAGCCACCCCAGTTTGGTCCTGGAAAGCTGGAAGCATGCAGTAAGAGAGGCAATCACATATCTCTCCCTGCCAGGGTGTTTTTGGAATGTCAAGCCAATTGGCCAGAGGAGATATTGGTCATCCCTGCTGTTTGGCACAGGCTTCAGTCTGGCAGGCACCCCAGGTGCGTGGGGGTGCCCGTCAATGTGCAGAGTACGTCCCATGAGCTGGCAGGAGGATGTTGGGCGGCACCCCAGGTGCGTGGGGATTGGATTTATGTAGCTAGCTGAACCCTTGCAGTGAGCTCTAGAGCGCGCGCACACACAAAGCTTGCCAGCAAAGTCTGAGAAAACATTCTGACCAAAGCCAGAACTAACCACAGATAAAGAGCAGGCCCAAAGAACAGCAGCTTATATCTATCCTCTATGCCCGCTTTGAAGCCACCACTGATTGGTCCAGTAAAAGTGGAAGCATGCAGTAATTGGCCAGTGAATGTCTGTCAGTCTGTTGGACTGCTCCCCCTGCTTCCTACAGGCCCCTTCCCCCTGCCATGACTGTCTCTGAACGACACTGTATGTGCTATTTACCTCAATAACAAAAGTCTTCAAGAGGGAACATTCAATTGCTTATAAAGTTTGGACCTTTTATCAATTTTTTCTACATTTTGTCAGAGATGATCCTGAAGGTCTGAGATACACTCCTGTGAAGGTTCGTGTAAAATAGATGGACAAAAAAAATGTTACCGCCAGAAATTTATTTACAAGTAAATAGCTTATAACATCAGGACCCGTTATTCAATCCTCCTGAAATTAGGCAGAGATAGTAACCCTGGGAAGGGGTATAATCTTGCCAAGTTTCATCAAACTCAGATGGGAGACACAGATGTTACGGCTAGGAATGTGTACGCAGAGTTTTGTAAAATAGCAAATTCCAGCTGCTTATGAAATTGGATCCCTTTATCCAGTTGTTCCAAAAATCGACACACATAATGCCTCCCATTGTGGGTACAATCCCGCCAAGGTCGATCCAAATCAGATAAAGCAAAGAAGTTACACCTGAAAATCTGTGCTCCAGGGCTGCCCTGCTGGAGGTGCTCTGGACCATTCTGGGGCACCGCCAGCAGAGTGGGTAACCCAAATCTGGGGTACCAGTCAGAGGCAGGGCTTCCATCTGTCTGTTCAGCGGATGACCACTGCAGCTCCAGGCTCATCCGGGAGTTGCCCCAGTAACGCCATAGCTTTGCGGACAATTGCCCGTAATGCTATGGTGTGTGGGAGGGGCGCCGTGCAGACAGACAGTGGGCTGCAGCAGCTGCCAGGCTGTTTAAAAAGGACTTGGGCGTGGCTGCAAGCGGGCAGACACGGGGGGCACCCCCAGACTTGCTCCAGAGTAATCCCCTGCACCTGAATGTCCTTGCCGTCTAGAACTGCAATGTGGCTTGTATGTTGGTGACTAGCGTGGCCCAAGATAGAGCAGCCTTGAAGATTTGTAACTGCTGCAGGCACACAGAATTGCTGAGGTGTTAAAACCACCCTGGCAATGTTTCTTCCTCCTCCTTCACCATCATCTCTCTACCTACACCTTGGAAACTATTACTCAGGCTTTGCAGAAATCTCTGCAGTAGGTGTTCTGACTGGATTCACTCATCCACCCAAATGACTGACAAAAAAGTATGGGGTGGGTTATTTATTTATTTATTTATTTATTTATTTATTGTCTTCATTTGTTTTTTTTAACACTATTTTCTATCTGGATGGAGTGGACTTTTCAACTTATTGTTTCTTTTAATGTCTTTGCCAAGAAAGTTTCCAGATAGTAAGTAGTACTGGTGTATTTTGGTAGGAGAACAGACGACATGATTATCAATATTATCTCCCATTGGCAGCAGCTGTGTTTTATTACAATGGCAATTTGTGCTACAACTTAGTTCTTAATTTTTCCATTTATTTAGCCCATGAGTAAGGAATGAAATTGTCCAGCTCAGTCCTATTGAACTGTCAAGGAAGCTTTTAGACTTTCTGTATCTGAAGTGAAATAATTAAATTCTTGGAATCTGCTGAAGGTTAGAAAGCTTGTCTAATAAACTGTCTCAAACACACCCAAACCTGTCATACACACAAACTTCCTTCTTCATCAAAGATATGCTACAGCGATAAACTAAGCTGATTAAAGAAATAGCTTTGCTGGGTGTGCCAACAAAAATAACAGGGATAACAGTCAATCCCTTTGAAATGAAACTTCACACAGGCTGCACCAGGGGTATGAATATAAAAGTTTGCTAGTATAAACAGAGGGAAAGCTATAGCACCTCTTGTATTGCACAACTCTCCAAAGTGACATTTTCTTACATAGACTGAGGCTTGTAGCACAGAAGTGCTTTGAGGAGCAGAACTATAATCACTAAATCTGCTTCAGAAGAGGCTGTAATTAGGAACAGAACCCAGGGCTCCTGTTCCAACACTGCCACTGACTTTTTGTGTGGCATCTGACAAGTTATTTAAATCCTACTGGCTTGATCCTACACTCACTGAAATCAGTGATCAAGTTTCCACTGACTTTCATGGTGCAGGATGAAATCTTGTTTGTCGGAATCCCATCTGTAATGGGCTAATTATACCTGGGCTAATTATACCCAGGACTTAACAAGTCTTGAAATCCATGGGTAAAGTGGGCCATATAAATACACAGTGAGTGAAAACAAATGAGACAATAGCCAGCTGTAGTCTGCAGTAGTCCACCTTAGCCTGGGACTCACCTGCCCCTCTGGTCGGTTGCTGCCAGATATTTGCCCACTACTGCCATGGGGCAGGCTGCTGGCCACTATTGGATGTGTGGGGCGGCAGTAGTCGGAGATGCAGCCCGGACGAAGGCTGGGCCACGTGGGCTAAACTCTGCTAACGGTCTCCCTTCCATCTGTTACGGGCCGCCCAGCCCTGCCATGAGGTGAGGCTGGAGGATCAGGCCTGAGGAGCATCCTCACTCCAGCCTGCCGAACAACTGATTGGGGGAATCTGGAGGAGCGTCCTCACCCTGGCCTATGGAACAACTGGCCTGTGTACTTCACCAGTCCCCCACCCCCATTGGCTGTTTGGCAGGCCTGGGTGAGGGTGCTCCAGCACTCCCCCCCCCCCCCCCCTCAATCAGCTGTTCAGTGGACTGGGTGCGCGCGCACACAGCTGATAGGGGTGGGGGGAAGCCAGAAGTGTGCCCTTACCCAGCTGAAGTGTATACACCAAACGGTTAATGGGGAGGGGGTGGGGAGAGGAGCACCTTCCATCACCTGTTTGGCTTGTGCCCTCAGGCCAGGTGTGGGCACCCCTCTTGACTCCAATATCAGCTTTGGGGTGGAAACTCTTCCCGGAAGCCTGATCCTCCTGAGCAGCAGGGGTCCAGGAGTGCTGTCCCATGTGGACAACTTTTTGGGTCAGTCAATCCAGGGGGAGGAAGGACCCTGCAGACCTAAGGAGTGGCAGCTACAGTGGTGAAACATCCTCCGTCTTAAGCTCTTTCAAATCACATAAATATAAATATTTGTGTGGAATTGCCATTTAGTCTGATTGTAGTGTTGTTTTGGTTCTAGGAAGTGTCTAGAATGATAGAAAACTGAATTCTCCATTTGTTTCTCTCTTTTTCTTTCCTTACACGGACAGGAGAAATCATTTCACAGCTCCCTGATCTTGCAGTTAATTGATCTCCAGAGAATTTCTCTCTCCCTGAACTACAGACAAAATTTGTAGAACACAAGAAAGTCTTCAAATACATTTAGATTAATGAATTTCCTATTAACAAGAGCACAAAGATTTGCAGTATTGTGTAGCTGCAAGAACAGTTTATAGGATGTAATATTTTTAAATGACAGGTGAATGGAAATCATCAGAAACAGTAAAACCTATTACTACAGGAGTACCTCGGGCTTATCCCTGGGGGTATAAGACTATAAAATAAGAAGTCCACCTTTTCTGTGGGTATTTCAAAGCTAATTTACAATGCAGTTTATAAACCAGTCTAACTTTTTGGCATGTACTCTTTCTTCAAAACATTTTTCTTATTCATTGGTATGAATTATTAGCATTTTCCCCTCTGAGCATTTTAACAAATGTATCAGAATAGCATTAGCTTGACTCTTGACCAAGATGTTGGACGTGGACCTGTAAGATCAGAGTTCAGATCAAATCCCATTTTAGCCAGGAGCTCACTGGCTGACCTTGGGCAAGCACTAAATCTCAGCCCCTGTTCCCCATTTGTAAAATCAGAATATTAATGACCTACCTCACATGGCTAATGTAAGGATAAACTAGATAAGGATTGTAAAGCACATTGAACAGTGAAAGTACTATATAAATGATAAATAATAGTAACAGGCTCCCAGACTAGATATAGGTTCAAACAATGTAGAACTTCAGAAAATGCCCATATTTTTCATTATTGCCACCATGACTAAAGTGACTTGAAATCTGCATTCCAGGGATTTTGGCATGTATTTCCTTTTTCTTTTTTATATTGGCATTTGCGATATGGCCTCATCTGAAGACATACACATTTGGGCTGAAGACATACACATAAACAGTTGGGCTGGACTTTAGTTGTAAGTGACTCTAGAGTCACTACTCCAGAGTAAGTGACTTGTGGCCTTGATCTATAAGTGATGTTTAGTTGTCTAATCTGTCTTCTATTGATTTTGCATATTGTATGCATATTAAACAATTAAACAAGACCTTGGGTGACCGTAATTTTAGAAGTGACTAGTGACCTTTAACAGTGCTTTTTCAGTTTGTACAAGAAACAAATACAGTTTTAGTTATGTATTAATTTGCTGTAAGATGAGCCCAGGATTTATCTGAAAACCCTCCAGCTAAAAGTTATAACACTTAAGAAGGTTTTTTCTTCATAAACGTTGGTACGTTACTGGATTAGCAGCCTGTCTTTGCCAATAAAAATATCACCACCTCCTTTAGGTTTTACTGTCAAGAGCTAGCTCAGAGATAAGGGCATCTTTGAGTACGAGTGAAACTTGGTCTAAACCGCTTCTGTTTGTGGTGATATTAATTTGGTTGTAATAATGCATAGCATCTATGGGTAATTTCAGACATTACAAGATCACGGTCAACCACAGTGAATCCCCTGTGGTGGCCATGATTCCCATAACGTCTGTTTGATTTCCGCCAGACGTTCACCATGGTGAATACCTGGCGGGAATCCATTGACCACGATTCTGGACCTCTGGCCGCCCGCAGGTCCAGAATCGTGGTGGGATTGGGCCCCAACCGTGGTCATATTGGCCGCCCACCCAGATCATGGTCCCGGCCATGGGACGGGATCGGGTGCAGCGGCCGAATTGGCCGTTGCGCCCGCCTGTCTCCCGGAGGGCGGGGTGGCCCCTCCCCGTGCAACCCCTTCCCCTCCCCGATCCCCCTCCAGAATCAGGCCGTCACGTCTAAAGGACGGCTGGCCTGATTCCTGACCGGGATCCGAAACGGATCCTGGTCCGTGGTTGAGCGTGGCGGGCCTGCGGGCCCATCACGTCTAAAATTACCCATAGTAGCACTTTTTATCCACTGATCTCAAACCTCATACAGAAATGGCTATGGCTATTTTACAGGCTAGGAAACTGAGGCACAGTGAGATCCAGGCCCCAGTTTTGAGTAACAAACTAATTTTGCATGCCTATTTTTTAAGTGTTTAACTTTAAACATATGGTGGTTTAAGGTAGGATGCCCAAATACGGAGACATTCTGGTTCAGATGGCACTTTTGAAAAGTCAGATCTAAGTAAATCGCCCAAGTCCACACACCAAGTACCAGTGAAAACAAATGAGATGTTAGCCCACATTAACCTGCACTCACCACGTGTTCACCCGCTTGTTTATTAGGTGATCACCAGATGTTAGCCTGTATTTGCCATGCAGCCACCACCCACCAAACACTCAAGGTATTTTTGAGGAGATCGAAGGTTCACTGTGCAGACTAATCCAAGCTAATCGGTGCCCACATGTCCTTGGCCCATCTCTGTTACGTTCGCCTGCAGACTCACCCATATCCTGATCCGCTAGCACCATAGTAGGAGTGTGCACAGTAGCTCTCTTTTGTTTTCTTTATTAATTCCATTTTCATTATTAAAATGTTATTCATTATATTTCGTGAGTGTTTTGTTTTTGTTTTTACTTTCATTTTTTATTTCCATTGGTTTCAATAGAAAGCACATTTTGGCTGTATAATTTTTGTTTTTCATCTGATTTGGATGAAACGTGGCAGGATTGTATCCAAAATGGAGGGCGTTATGTGTGCCATATTTTTGAAAGATTGAGTAAAGGGATCCAATTTTATAAGCAGTTGATATTTGTTGCTTTACAAAAATCTGCATATACATTCCTGGCTGTAACATCTTTGTCTCCCAACCAACTTGGATGAAACTTGACAATATTATACCCTTCCCCAAGTTTACTATATCTGCTAAACTTCAGAAGGATTGAATAAAGGGTTCTAGTATTATACACAATTTACTTGTAAATGTAATCCTGGCTGTATCATCTTTATATTCCAGACAGTTTACATGAAAGTTGGCAGGATTGTATCTCAGACCTTCAGGATCATCTCTGCCAAACATCGGAAAGATTTGATAAAGGATACCAATGTTATAAGCCTGCACAACGTCTGGAGGGAATGAGTCTATGCCAGGGATTCTCTTACGTTTATCACTGTTATACAAGATGTGTTTGTGATGCCAGATGGACAGCAGAAATGTCACCCATATATCATTCTGTGCTGTGACCACCCCAACCCCTCTCCCTCACTTGTTACTGGGAAGTTGGAAGCATCTGTTTAGGAAAGAGCCAATAAGAGATTCTCTTAGGTCCTTTGTCACAGTCCTGCGAGATGTGATTGTGATGATGATTGGCCAGCCTGGATGTGTAAACCATGTATCCTGATTGCTGGTGGGAATTGGATTTATGTAGCTAGCTGAGCTCTCGCTCTCGCTCGCTCTCTCTCTCTTGCTCGCTCGCTCTCTCTCTCTTGCTCGCTCGCGCTCTCTCTCTCGCGCGTGCACTCGCACTCGCGCTCTCTCTCACTCGCGCTCTCTCACTCTCTCTCTCTCTCTCGCGCTCTCTCTTGCGCTCTCACTCTCTCTCGTGCTCTCTCTCTCTCTCTATCTTATAGAGATAATAATAACCTTGGGGAGGGGCATAATATAGCCAATTGTCATGCAAATTGGATGGAAGACACAGAAGCTGGAGCCAGGAATGCGTATGCAGCTTTTCTTAAAATCACAAAATACAATTGCTTATAATATCGGTTTCCTTTACTCAATCTTTCTGAAATTTTGTACACCTAATGCCCTCTGTTGAGGGTAAAAATCTCCCTAAGGTTCATCAAAATAGAATAAGAAACAAAAAAGGTATAGCCAAAAATGTGTTTTTCAGTATTTTCCTACTAATTTGTAATAATGAAACAAACGTCTTTCATTATTTTGTTTTTTGTTTTTGTTATTCACTAAAGAAAATGAAAGAGCCCTCTTTTTTCTTGTTAAACAACAAAAATGAAATGCACACTCCTACATCTAGTCATGCCTAGTGCGCCCAACCAGCTTAGTCTTCTGTTTCTGAAAGCAGCGGCAGCTATTTTTATTATTACTGACTTGTTAGCCGCCTCAAGTCACCATTTGGCAAGAGGGGCAGGGTAACAATGAATTTAGTAAATAAATAATAATGAGGCAAGGGGAAATCAAATGAGAGGCTCCTCTCAGCCTCGGGAGAGCATGGCCTCTTAGCTAGCTGGGTGGCCCACCCAGCTGACAGGCGGGCCCGGTGGAGGGGCGTGGGGGAGAGGGATTGCTGGCACAGCTGACAGGTGGGATCTGGGGCAGGGGGTGAGAGGGAGATGGCTAGTGCCCCTCTGTGGAGGCTGCCAGAAGTACATGGAATGTGGGTAGGGGGCTGCCCATTTATTCTGTTGGANCGTCCTGACGTCATACAGGGCCGACCACTTGTCCTTGAGGATGTCCAGGCAGATATTGCCCTGCGTGTCCACGTTGGGGTGGTAGCAGGGGGTGAGAGGGAGATGGCTAGTGCCCCTCTGTGGAGGCTGCCAGAAGTACATGGAATGTGGGTAGGGGGCTGCCCATTTATTCTGTTGGACACGTGAAATGTTTGTGGGGGCTGCATGGACTGAACATGAGCTCCAGAGGGCTAAGTGCTCATTGGTTTTCACCCTAAATGGTGAGAGCTGAGCAAAGAACGCAGATCTCCTAGTGTTTAATGAACTGTCAGCTGAACTCCGCCTGAGATCTCATCCTTTGATTTCTCTGCAGTCCTTGAGCTGCATTGCCTCCTGCTGCGTGGCCTGCAAGGAGGTGGCAGAATGGCTGCCTCTGCAGAGGGCTGTTCTTAGCACAGGGCCCAGCTACAAACCAACATGAAACATTTCTACTGCTCTTGGGTTTGGAGACGCCCTGTTTCTACAAAATCTACACTAGTCATATTTTGAATGGACGGTGGCTTTTCTCAAAAGTGTGATGTCTTAGCATGACATATTTTCTGTAACATTCCTCAGAAATTGAAGGTACTGATATTAGCTCTTATAGAATTACTGGACAAATGAATTTGTGGTACCTTAGTTCACTGGCAAGTAAACAATTATCGCTGTATGAAATTAATTCTCATTTTTCCAGGTAAATTGAGTGTGCGCGCGTTGCATGTGAGTAAGCAGTGAAGTCAGTTAAAGGCTGTTTTACGCATACGCCAAATCCGAAATAATGTCTCTGAACCTGAGTTTAAATGTCCGTGTAAACACCTAATCCTAGTTTAAAATATCCAGGTTAAGATTGAACCTTGGCTTATTTAATCCTCATTTTCAAGGATTTATTTAACCCAGGATCATGTCCATATAAACTGTAAATCTGAATTGAGCATGGAGATTAGTAGATAGAGTAAACATTCTCTCTACCCAGGAATGTCTCATTGGTTCTCAGTGCTTTCTGGAGCTCTGGCCAGGAAATTAGCATTTTGATTTCTCTTCCCCCAAACCTGGTGCATAATTTAGCCATGGGATCATTCAAAGATCTCTCTGAAGGCGAACAAAAATCATAGCAAAAGAAGGTGATGGAATTCAGCAGCAAAACACCATGGGATTTTTCAGTCATCTCTGTTAGTCTAAACCCATATTAACCATGAACACTGATCCCGGATCAATGATTATTCCAAGTTGTAAATGTCCGCATAAGAGTTCAGGATTTTAAATACGGGTTAGTGTTTGTGTAAAAACAGTAAAGGTACCCAAAGTGAAAGGAAGTAAATCACAAGCCTAAGACATGTATTTTTTTTGTATGTTGTGAAAAGAAACACATCTGAGTAAAACAAAGAGAGTAAATTGTAAAAGCATGTGATATCTGGTTATTTCACTAATCATTTTACTTATATACAGACTAACTTCATGACATTAAATCCCTGTGGGAGTCAGAGAAAAGGTTCACTGTAGCAGGGTATTTATTCAGTATAAGACGGTTTTGCAACTTGCAATTGATAGAGAGATCTTTTGATACTAGGGTTTAAAATGGAAGATCAGATGAGCAGGATTGGCTATAGTGAGCTTTTACAGTAGTTCTTAGAGAGATGCAGTAAAATTGAGTAATTCTACCACCTGCACTAGTCATTTGGAAGCTTGTCAGGTGACCCAATGGGTTTAGTTTGATGGTTTAATTCAGGTACCAGCAGGGCTAGCCTTAGGAGGTGCAGGGCCTGGGGCGAGGGGTGTGTGTGTGTTACCAGGTAGGGGCAGTCCCTGGAGGGGTATAGAGAGCTGCGGCTCTGGAAAGCTCAGAACGGGGGAAGCCTGGATGAAGCCACTTGGAGTCTGGGGATGAGAACAGGGGGCTGAGGAGCATGGAGACGGGGGCGTTCTCCCCCATGCCCCAAGGTAGGATCAACCCCTGAGAGGGACTTCTGGGGCAGACTCTGCAGAGCCTCAGAAAACAACAAACCCTAAATTTCAAACAAACTTAATTGATGTGCAAATGTCAGCTTGCCTTGCAGTTTTCAGTCTAATGCAGACAACGAGACAAAGAAGAATACAAGCAAATGAAGAGTTTGATTAGTCAGAAAATAGCTTTAGTAGATGTTGGCATGTGGAGACACCCTGTCTCATGTGGTGACATAAACCAATATCTGGGCTTCCAGGGGAAACCACTAATCTTAGGAGCATTGCCCTGTTCTCCAGAGCAGAAGCTGTACTTTTCCCATGACAGCTGTGCATTGTGTTGGGGAACAAGAATGAAAGACTTAAGGCCAAATTATCTACTGATATAAATGGGTTAGCTTTGATGAACTGTAGCCATTTTCATCAGCAAGTTATTTGGCTGTTAATACCTCTGTGCCACAGTTCTCCCACAAGTAAACTGGTGACTATAATACTTGCTTGTCTCTTGGAGAGCTAAGAATTATAAATAGTGGCAAAAAAATCACAGTGCCTTCAAAACCATTAATGAAGCTGGACTTTGCAGGTGTAAATTGGAACAGCTGGAGCTGGACTGATTTAGCCTAGAGGTGAATTTAGACTTTTTGGAATTTTGCTGGAGAACAGCTTCTTTAATTGCTGTATGGAAGACTCAAATTATTAGAGATTCAGTGACAAAAGCAGAACAGTGAATTTTTAAGAATTGTATATATTTGGTTAAAAGAAACCACCTCATCAAATTCAGAATCCCTAAACCCTGTCCTAATGGGCATGGATTCTCAGTGAGTAATTCAAACATACAGAAATGTCTTTTCCACTAGGAATGGCCATGGTATAAATAGTTTTGTGCTTATCATGTTATCACAGGCTTAAGATTAAGACACACAGGCCAAAGAGTCACAAAAGGACATGGCTCTGCCCACCAGTAAATCATTTTAGACCCTGATTGTGCAACGATTCCTCTCGAGCAGCATTTACTCACATCCCATAATCTCTGTTTTCAGCATATCATTAGAAGGATCCCTCTCCAGATAAGAATAGTCGTCATGCAATCTAACCTAAATTATTGTGAAATTGGTAATAAACAAGAATTTAAAACACTATATATGTATATATAAATATATGTATATATAAATTCTTCCTACCTCTCGAAATTAACAAGTCAACACTTTCACATTTTTCATGACTTTAAGGCTATAATTATATTGATCAACAAACAAGATATGAAAGACTGGCATTTTGTGTTTGTTTAAGCATAAGCTGTACATTTTACCAATCCCATTACTGCTTCTGGTTCATACAGTCTTAGTAGGCCGCCTCAAACTCTGCTTTCATACCATTTTAAGCAAAAGTTGTTATCTGGTGCAATACAGTTTTAATAATCAGTAACCCTGAAGGGTTACTGATCATCCAAATCATCCAAACCCTAAAGGGATCTTCGGTGTATTTTCCAGTGTTTTTCATTAAAATAACTTGCATGAGAAATCTACAGGCTGAATTCTGATCTCATAAACTCTGAGAATACAGAGGAATACCACTGACATGAGTAGTATAGAAAAACTATAGAAATAGAGCTACTATTAGTTAATTAGCTGGAGAACTCTGAAAATCTGTCTGTCCTCCAAAAGCGAGCCTGTAGCCTCCTCATTACGACATTGAGGCATTATTACGGCATTGAAGACACGAGGGAGGAGACTTTGGTCAACCACAAAATTATATGATTAACATACAACCCATGTTTTCCTGTTTGGGACTTTACTGTTGACTGTATCTGTCTTTAAATGTCTAAGAGCTTTTACTTCTTTGTGTTTTAGGGGAGCCTGAATTTAAGTACATTGGGAACATGCATGGGAATGAAGCTGTTGGAAGAGAGCTACTCATTTTTTTGGCGCAGTACTTGTGCAATGAATACCTGAAAGGAAACGAGACCATTATCAACCTGATCCATAGTACGCGGATCCACATCATGCCATCCTTGAATCCAGACGGGTTTGAGAAAGCAGCATCCCAGGTCTGTAAGACAACATTAATGCAAACTGTAATCTGGTGGGGCCTTATTGTTGATTTTTGCATTACTGAAGGGTGCTCAGAAATACGTAAGCCATCTTCCCCCACCCACCCCCTTATTACTAATGGCTTTCCAGTGTCCTCTTCAACAAGATGTGTGGTAGAGCTGAGTGAATACAGCAAAAATGAACTAATTCACTAATGGGGTACTTGTGCTGCTTTTGTGCTTATTTTCCACAAGCTTATTCCAGCAACTAACTTTACCAGGGAAATGGTTTCTCGAAGGAGCCACCATTGAGTAAGGAGTGAAAACAGGAGACATAGGGTGTTTTTAGACAAGCGCCTCCCCACCCAGCCTGGCCATCATGCTTGTTGCAGGGCTGCATATGGCGCCAATACAGCCCTACAACATGCACGATGGGTGGGGAGGCACTTACCTAAAAACACCCATAATCAAGAGTATTCTCACTGGATATCTGAATCAAAGAATTACACTCAGTCATGCAGCAATGATGCGGTCTACATGTCTAATCTGAATGATTGAATTTACAATATCGGGGCTCGTCCCTTGTGTAAAGCAGTTGCACACAAGTAAATTGCATGTTGAAGTGTTATGTTAGACTTGGGTGCGTGTCAGATGCTCATTCACAATGAAACATAATTGCCCGTTGCCTACTCTTATTTGCATGTGCAGTGTCACCCTAGATCCGAGCACAATCCCTCTGTGAGGTCAACATGTAAGCGTTGACCACTCTTAAGCGTGCCCCGGGTAGACGCTCTCCCATTACAGGCAGTAGCTCACTGACTGCAGTTATGCTGCACAATGATGCCTCTCACTGTGAGTGAGTATTTGGCACTCACTAAGTCCACTGTGGCACTTGGATATGCAGTTTGTGTGCATGACCCCTGCGTCTGGACAAGTGAGGATATTGATTAATTTCTCTTACTAACTGCTTGAAAACCAGTCACTTACCGAGAAAGATTCAGTAAATACTCTGGAGAGAGTGGTGCTTGCCATGTTGGTATCAAATGTAAGAACTGGAGACAAAGTAATTTAGGTGATCTCTTTTATTGGACCAACTTCTGTCGGTAAAAGCATTGCATACTGTTAGTCAAAATTTGCATACCCTCCCCAACAGAAGTTCCAACAAAAATGATCATCTGAACTGCTTTGTCTCCATCTTCATAAATGATGTAGAATAATGAATTGAAAAACTACATAAATAGAGCAAATAATTTCCTCCATACCCTATTTCACCTTTGCTGAAGATGATGGGAAATCTGATGGCACAAGTGCAATTAGGATTGCATCCACCGGAACAAGTCATACAATAAAACCTACCTGTAGGTTGGGTTAGGTTTTTTTTTAATCTCCCTCCACCCTTATTTATTGTATCGATTGTTTTAGTGTTACCCTAGCTGTGTTTAAATTGTTTTAATGTTATGAGTGTTTTAAAATATTTTTATAATTATATTTTTATATTTTTGAATTTGTTAGCTGCCCCAAACTGTTTTCAAGAGGGGCGGGATATAAATTGATAAATAAATAAATAAAATAAACTGCCTGTTTTCAAGATTGGGCCCTGTTATGTCATGATTGCTCAGGATTATAGCTTCATATTTAATAAATAATAAACTGTAGTGTGTAGGTCACTGTTTAAATATCTTTTCATTGCACTTTGGAGGATAAGTCCAGTATTTTTTACTTACTAATTTTGTAATTATGAAATTTTCTATGGACAGCATTATGTATTTTTTAAATAAACCATTGTCTGCTTATTTGATTTATTGCTAAACTGAAATGTGTAGAATGAAATACTGTACTTGGATTTTAATTAATTCGCTTTACCTGTTGTAGAAAAATACCCAGTAGGAGAACACCCTCTAGTGGCTCTAAACTGCAAATGACATTTTTAAAATAAGTTACTTAAAGGGTGGCAGTATATCTTACACATGGTAAAAATCACTGTTTCTGAAGCTTTTATAATAGGTGGGGCATGACAGATTTTCCAACTACAGGAGTCATCTGGTTTGTTTATACGCACTTCCAAAAATCCCTTGGTTGTTTAATAGTTCTGTACATGTAAAATTTAGTTTTTCTTGAATTATTTTTGGTACAGTAGTCTAGCTCCTCTCATGGTTTTGCAAAGATATGATATACAAAGCTGTTGGTTTTCATTTTTTACTTCTTCTTTTTTTTTAAATTGCTCATATTTCCCCCCTGCTAACATTGTTTTAACTGGGATTTTTTTGCTGAAATAGGGACTTTGGAATTTGGTTTTTTAGAACTAGTGCAATCTCTGACAAGACCAGAAGTCTGATCTTTGTGCAGTAGAAGTGTTCCCCTCCTGAAAAGAACCTACCTCTCTCCCATCTTTATTAAACTGTATCATCAGTCATTGCTCTGTAACCATCCAGTTATAAAGGTCATGTCCAGACATCCTCAAAAAGTGCTAGCTAAAACAAAATAATTGTTGGTTATAATGGGAATTTTGCCTGATTAAGGACTGAAATACATAGCCACTGCAGGATTTGATCCATTTTGCAAGCGTATCCAGTCACAACACATTTTCTCTTTGTGATAGTAACATTATACACTTGGATTTTCAGTACCCTTCATTTAAGTAGAGAGCAGAGAGACATGGGCAAGGGTAACTTAGTTTAGCATTACATGTGCAGTACTGCTGATTAAACCTCACAAATGAAATTGGTGGCTGTACTCCTGCCCACAGCAATCTGTAGATAGAAGCAGCTGGGGAATGCGGTAGGGGGGCAATACTTGTAAAGGCAGGCAGGAGGAGCAGCCATGTTACGTACAAGCTAAATGGGGGAGGAAAACATGGCAGAGGACCTGGTTCAAGCTCCAGGTGATGGCAGAGCTCCCTTGGCACCCCAGCAGCAGCCCAGCCCAGCAGTTCTCCCCACACCCTGACAAGTATTGTAGTGGTGAAGCTCAGAGGCCTCAGGGCAAGAGATAGGAAACCCTAGGGGTCTGCGGTTGCTGTGTCTGGCTGAGCTTGGAAGCCCCTGATCCCTGGGCAAATCCATTGTAGTGTTTGCCAGGTGGTGTGGGTAACCCTGCAGCCATCTGTCCATGTTCCCTCGTAGAGCTGGCAACTCCAGTTTGGGTGTTAATTTCTGATCCTGCCCCACTGGAGTGAGGAAGGATTGAACTTCCAAGGTGCTGCATCGGGGTAGGAGCCCGTCATTATGGTGCTGTCCTTAGTGCAGCACTCCTGTTTGTTGTGTCATTCTGAGCTCCTCTTTGAAACCAGCTCCCAGTGTTCTAGTGAGAGGACAGAAATACCCCCAACATTCTGAAAGTCTCCCTCCGGGACACCTTTGCAGGAACCATGAAGAAATCAAATGCATAGAAAGAAAGATGAAGGGACTGATTTTCATTTATGCTTTGGCCTTCATACGCTATGCTAGCCATGAGGTCTTAAAGCAGGTGTAAATATATTTTTAAAATTTGGTGTGTTTACACTGCCAATGCCCAATAACTCACCATCAGTTGTGCAAGGTTGTGTAGAGAGTGCAGTGCAAGTGGGGAGGCTTAGTATGAAGAGCATGGCAGACACTGGATCACTCATACTGCCAGCAGGTCTAACTTTTTTTCCCCTATCCTAGTTAACACATGTGCACAGGGCTGGGGTTGACAGCAATTTAAAAGGACATGTGAGCTACGGTGGCTGCATTTGCTCCCGCAGAGCCCCAGAAGGTAACAAGGCCATATTGGAAATGTTCTCAAGGTGGTGATGGATTGACCGTTTTATTTTATTCTATTTATTTATTCATTGAATTTATACCCCGCCCCTCCTGAATACAGCTCGGGGTGGCTTCCAACAATAAAAACAATATAAAACAATTTAAAACATATAAAAATACAGTATCAAATATAAAAATATTAAGAGCAGGCCCCCGGGATACAAAAATCAATAGGGGAGCGGAGACAGAACCCACAGCCAGGCATCTTCTGGAAACTGCCAGTCTTTTGTGGCACAAAGACTGCCAGGCCACATTGTACCGAACATGTTATTAGAATTCTTCTAGAGACTTCTATGGGAAGATGCCAAAAATACAGCCTAAAACTTCAAGCTAGACTATTTCTTTGTCTTCAGTATGCTTGTGCCCTGCCGTTGAATTCTACATCTGTGCCCTGATGGTCTAAATTACTTCTCTTTTTCTTGCTCCCTCTCAGCCTGGCGAACTAAAAGATTGGTTTGTCGGTCGAAGTAATGCCCAAGGAATAGACCTGAACCGTAATTTCCCTGACCTGGATAGAATAGTTTATGTCAATGAGAGAGAAGGTGGACCAAACAATCACTTACTGAAGAACATGAAGAAAGCTGTGGATCAGAATCCCAAGGTAAATAATGTTTCTACTTTCAGACAAATGATGAGAATTCTAGTCTCGTCTTCTTCCACAGGGAACTGTCGTTCAGACTGTATCACTCTAGAGAAGCCTCGTGTTTGTTTGTTTTGTTTTTAAAAAAACAAAACAAGCCATGGCTGGCACTTAGATAAAACCTATTAGAATCTTAAACCTCCCAGATCCTCATATCACCACAATTTACTACTTATGAGTCTTTCACAAACCCTTTTCCCAGATAGTGAGTCATCTTTAGATTTATGTCTCATCTCACTCCACGGTCACCTTAGCTTTTTTTTTTCTTAAGATCAGAAGTCATGACATCTTTGTCTATCTTGTGTCTTGCATCTTCTGCGTACGACGACATATTACCACCCCAGAACATTTTCAGGCTTTCTTACATTGATCTTAATAAGGTTTTTGTTTGTGCCTCTGTATGTAACACCTTGGGAAGGATTCTGCCTTGCTATGTTCTCCACAGCCAGACATCTTCTGGAAACTGCCATTGGTGCTGATGTGGCCGGGGCTTCAAAAACCACAGCGTGGTCCCATCTTTTTACAATTTGGTGATGGAGCTGCACTACGAACACTGTGCAGATTTAACCTTACTGTCACTCGCAATAAGCATACATTGTAGATAGTAGACAGGAGGCAGTTAAAACCAAACTTTATTTTCATGGTAGTTTAGTTTATCGTGGTATTTGCAATAACTCTCATTCTAAATGTGAGGGGCGAAAGCCAGCACCCAGAAGAAGTAAATGGAGGGTCTAAATCTGCTCTAACTCACACCAAGATGAATCCACTGAAGTCCATAGTACTGCTCTAGTTTTGCACCAGTGTGAGACCAGAATTGTCCCTGTGAGGTGTATTTAAAAGCATTAGATTGTTGCACATGAAATATCAAGATATCATTAATATGAATAACTGTTCTGTTGTAGCTTGCTCCTGAAACAAAAGGTGTAATTCACTGGATTATGGATATTCCCTTTGTCCTGTCAGCCAATCTTCATGGAGGAGATATTGTTGCAAACTATCCATATGATGAAACTCGCACTGGTATGTGTTTATACGTTGAACCTTATACCCCACAAAAAGCACAAACAGTATGTGAGTAGCCTGTCTTCACATGACAGCTTCATAAATATTATGGGGCCAATCATAAACTCACACACACAAATTGAATGAGGTTTGCACGCAGGGAATGCATGCAGGTTGTGTGTATGCAGGGGTTAGGATCAGGCTCCTTATCGCTAAAGATCCATTCAAGTAGGTTATACTTACTGGAATTTATTTAGTGCAAAGGGAATTATTCTATGAAATTATGTAACTAGCTGAATGGAGTTTTACATTGGCATTATACAGGTGTAATGAAGAAATGAATCAGGCTGAGAGTTTATTCCTTTACATAACAAATTTTTTGAGGATGGACTCGTGTAGAGACTGATTTTGATGTGTTACAGTATGTCCTGTTCTGTCAGATACCACATTTTCTTAATAAGTTGCCAGGGAGATGGAAAAGTGTGTTTATAAGCTTGGATAGTAATCAGAAAAGAAGCAGACGCTACAGATGGACTCATGATGCGTTAGAAAATATCCAGACAAACTGGCTTTTTGTGTAGCAGAAATTACAAAAACAGCTCTGGCCGTGGTGGCCAGTTTTCCATTCCATCCTCATCATGTATTAAAGTAAAATCCTGTCTATCTGGTAATTACTACTAATCCTGTAACTACCTGACAGCTAAGCGGAAGTTAAATATTCCACAGGTCACACACAAGTAAAGGATGTCTACTGCCAGAGGCTGTGGTAAGGGCCAGTACTATAGCTGAGTTTAAAAGAGGTTTGGACAAGTTTCTGGAAGATAGGTCCATTAGCAGCTATTAGCCAGACAGGATCAGGGAACATGACGGGAGCTGGGGGAAAACAACAGGGAATGGATCCCCCATTGTGACCTGTTGTGTGCTTCTCCCAAGCCACCGTGATTGGCTACTGTCAGAGACAGGATGCTGCGCTTGATGGACCATTGGTCTGACCCAGTATGACACTTATGTTCTTATGATGTATAGCATACACCAGGGGCAGGGAACCCACCCCCTCCCCCACGGGCCACTCTGAATATTAGTACAAGCTCCAGGGGTTGCATAGGAGTTGGGGATGGTGGTGTTTTAAGGGATTCACTCTCAGGGTTGTGGCTTAGTGTGGCCCAGGTCCAGGTAGGCACTCACCAGAGAAGAGAAGCAAGTCCAAATTGTAGTCAGTTTGTGAGCCAAGGTCGGTTTCCAGCAGGCAGTCTGAGGGAACCAGAAGATGCATAGGGGCAGGTGGCGGTAGAATTCCATGGCCCTAGGCTGGTGTGTTGGAGCCAGGGCAGAATGCAGGAAGCTGAGGCTGAAGGGAAACTAGGGGCTGGAGCAGGATGTGGAAGCAGGGGTGTAAGGGGAGCTATGGTGAGCCAGAGCAGGTAATCCAGGCAGTTGACAAGCCAAAGATGGAATGGCTGCTGTAACAGGGTGCGGTGCCTGGGGTTAAGTCCCTGCAGGATGAGGCCCCAAACAGTGCCATTCTTTAAGGAATTAGCTGCAATCACAATCTTTATTTACACATATATACACACAACTCTCTGCTCGGTCTCTCAAGGTCCTGCCTATTAATTAATTTATTAATTATTATTATTATTATTTATGATGATGATTTATTTATATAGCGCAAGGAGTGTACCTGATGCTGTACAATCAATATTTATAGACAGCTCCCTACCTCCAGGGGCTTACAATCTAAGAGAGACAAGGGAGAGGCAAACATCAGGCAAGACAAGAGTACATTAAGGCTGGCTGTTCCTAGGCTTGGCTCTCGTTGATACCTGGACAGCAGTCTTCTTGACTCACAACTGTCAGAAGAAGCTCCCAGCAGGGTTTCAGCACCATAGTCAGCGATTCTGCTGGAGCCTCCACAGAGTTATTCTTCCTTCAGTTCCCAGGCACAGACTGACCTCTTCATGGCTTCATGCTTCTCTTATGTTGTCACAGAGTGAGTGTGGCCAGGCTCCACTCTCTTCAGGCTTAAAGGGCCAGTATCTGCTCACTCCTGTGCTTCACCCTTTAGCCTGTTGCAGCCCATGTTAATGTCCATTCATAGAGCTGACTTTGCCATGCCCAGCACCAGTGTCACCCCACATGGTGCCCACTGTCTTAAAGGGCTCACAGCCCTTCCTGACTGTGCCCTGCTATACTTGCCTTCCCCTGATACAGCAGAAGAGGAAGTTCTAGGAGCTGCCTGCTCCTCCCTCTTTGATTTAGGGATGGCTTCTTATTGGCCAAGGCCATGTAACTCAGCATCGTGTCAGCGCTAAGTGTGGCCAGGTACTGTTCTGGCTGGTGGATGGCGCCTCTGCATCTGGTGCCAACTGTGGCCTGGCACCATTCCAGTGGTGGATGGCACTTCTGTATCCTGTCGGAGCCAAACATTTCAGAAAGCTTGCTTTATGATGTCAAAGATGCACCCCTTTGTAGTTTAATAACTGCAAGCATGTTAGTGAAAAAAACCTTCATTTGGTTTTCTCCTTTGCCAATCTCACTAATTAGAGTTACATAATGCCCCACATTAATGCAAAGTCTTTTAAAGTGAGTATGCATCATTATTATTTCTGCTGATGAGGTATATGAGCTTAGGGCGCTTTCCCATGTGACCCAATTCACACTGTTTGCCTCCGAGAAACTCTGGGAGGCAAATGCTGCACGGCTTTTGTCACATGAGAAAACACGTCGATCACACGGAGGATGCAGAGCTCAGTTTTCCAGCTCTGCATCCTCCACATGATCAGCGCCAAAGCCATGCGGCTTTGTTTTCCTACATGACAAAAGCCAGGCAGCATTTGTCTCCCGGAGTTTCTCCCGGAGGCAAATGGTGCACATTTTGTCATGTTGCCACCATTCTAGCTAGCCGTTACGTTTGGTCATTCCACACCAGAATAAACACGGGTTTGTTGCCCACAACATATCTGTAGAACTCATGAGAAACCCATGGAGCATACAATTAATGTTTGTTCACTGCCATCATCCTGCCATATGACTTTGGTCAACCAGGCCACACCATTAACTGCATTGAATCACTTGCTGAAACTGGCCAGGCTCCATTTTGCTGGTCTAGATCACCCTACAGTGAACTCTGAAAGTGAAATGGATGAGGGTGGAAAGGAACCACAGTCAGTTTCAATAAGCAACTTGATGCCAGCTGGGGTCCCTGTACCCATCCTGCCAACTGAGCAACAAGGAGTCCCACCTAGGAGCTTCAGATAGTTCCTGTTTTTATGCTGTCCCACAAAGGTTCTCTGGTGGACAGAGTCCATAGGGTAGGGTGGCAGCCCAAATGTGGAGCAGCATAAACGTTAGATCAAACTGCTTTGCGATGGAATGACATCACAGTTAGCAACATGGGGTTGATTTCCCCATCTTTAACATAATGTATAATAGTGTTACTGCAAGATAGCACCATTCAGACTTCATGTAAACCACACAGTAAACCAGAAAGAAAACCTTGGTTCTGCTGCAGGTTGTTATCTGATGTCTGCATGCAGTCTCTGGCCACAATCCTCAAACCACTTACGTGGGAGCAGACCCATTGAAATCGATGGGATTACTCCTGTGTAAGTGGTTTGTGGATTGGGCCCTCAGCCTGGTATTCCTCTCTGACGTTCCAATCTGCATAACTACCCAACTGTGTCTGTTTTTCCTTCTCCAGGTAGTGCTCATGAATACAGCTCTTGCCCTGATGACTCGGTTTTCCAAAGCTTGGCTCGGAGCTATTCATCTTTGAACCCAGCCATGTCTGATCCAAACAGGCCACCTTGTCGCAAGAACGATGATGACAGCAGCTTTGTGGATGGAACAACCAATGGTGGTGCTTGGTACAGCGTTCCAGGAGGTTGGTTTCAATATGTTGCATGGTACAGAGTCAGTTGCTGTAGAGGATGGGCGATGATTGTGAATGTCTTAAAACCTGGATAATCAATAACATTTCAGTACTTCATGAATGAAACTGTTAAAGCTCTTCCATGTTTACTGGTATAGTACAAATGGGAGATAATCATAGAACTCCCTCATATACTGAGATTAGCACGTACACAGCGAAAAGAGAAGCCGATCATAACTTCTGTTAAAAGGTAGCAAATGAAGATAGTAAATTCCTTCTGCTACCTCCAGAAGTGGCAAACATTTGAGCAATTCACTTCTGAGTGAATTGTAAATAAACCTTTTATACTGAAGCATGGGTCATGACTAGGGCTGAAACATAATCTGTCTTTTTTCCTCTCGATTCTCGCTGAGAATCATGACTCATTTTTAGCAAGAGTTGATAATCAAGAAAACCCTGGTTCTCAACACTTTTAGTCAAGAATTTTTCTTGTTTTACTGTGATTTACCATGTACCACTTACCATGTACCTCGTACATGCCGGTAATGCGCATGCTTAAAATGGCTTCCCTTTTTCAAAGTGGTGTTGATGCTGCC
Organism: Sphenodon punctatus; assembly: GCA_003113815.1. Classification (NCBI taxonomy): domain Eukaryota; kingdom Metazoa; phylum Chordata; class Lepidosauria; order Sphenodontia; family Sphenodontidae; genus Sphenodon; species Sphenodon punctatus. The sequence continues at coordinate 82,050 of QEPC01013194.1, read as the reverse complement.
GGTACCATTTTGGAAGAGGGCTGCACATGCACAGAATGGCTGTGGTAGACATTTTGTGCATGTGCATTACTGAGATTTTTGCGAGAAACAATGGGCTCACACTATCTTTCAATTGGGTCACAGTCCTAAATGAGATTTGATATATTTTGCATCCTTTTGTTGTGATCTGGGTTGCAGGGTCATATTTAATTCTCAAAATGGAGTCGCCCAGGCCAAAGGTTTGGGAACAACTGTCTTATACAGTGAGAACATAATGAAAAAGCAATTCACTTTTTTAATGAAAAAGTTTGGGAATTGTTTTCTCTTAAGTTATTTTTGTAACCAGTAATTCAGAAAATAAATGTGAACAAGTTAAGGGATTGTAGAAATGGCCATCTCAGGGATTGGCAGCTGGCTAAAAGATAGAAAACAAAGAGTAGGAATAAGTAGCCAGTTTTCACAGTGGGGAGAAGTAAACAACAGGGTGCCTCATGAGTTTATACTGGGACTAGTGCTGTTTAGCAGATGCATTAATGATCTGGAAAAGGGAGTGAAGAGTGAGACGGCTAAATGTGCAGATGACACAAAATTATTCAAGATAGTTAAGTCCAACCAGACTGTGAAGAGTTGCAGAAGTCTAATCCGTATTCTTCTACGAGCATAAAAATAACATCACAAAGAAGATTACATTGGTCTATAATTAGGCTATTGTATAAGTGTCTTTGTTCTCAAGATACTTTAAGTCATGCTGCTGGCACTTTGTCAGTTTTTACTAAATTAGAAGGAGCACAGGAAGCTACCCCTGCTGTGATTTTCATCAGTTTCTTCGTTTACTTCCACTTTTGGAAGAAGTCGTAGAAACTGGAGCTCTCCAGAAAGTGAAAGGAAACACGTACAGCACCTGTGAGAGCAAGAGCGGAGGAGCACTCCCTCCCCGGACCACTCTAGGCACTCTGCCTAGGACTCCAGGGTCCTGGCGGACCTGTACACACATGGAGGCTGTATGCACCCTAACAGATGGGAGGCAGCCATGTGTGTGCGCATTCGCTCACCTTAGCCAGCATGTGCTCCACGTTCTCTGCGATGCCGCTGTGAGTGGAGGTTGCGGGGTAGGGGAGTAGCGGGTGGGGTGAACATCTAGCAGCCTCCTAATAGACGGGCAGGTGGCCGCCCATCTGAAGTGGGTTATTGTGAACTACTGCCTCACCTGTTAACACCCCTAGAGAGATGGAGAGATGGAGAACACACACCCCTATAGAACTGTGTGTCATAGTACAACACAAAAGTATTTCATATACTGGCTGGGAAAAGGGAGGTCATCAGAGATAGTTTCTGGATCTGGCCCTTAATACTTTTTTCAAATGAGGAAGGGAAAGAAAGCTTTGTTTAGATTCTGATCTCAGTGGAAATCTAGAATAACTATTAAATAATAAAAGGGAACAGAATAAAATAAGAATGGTACATTCTGTTACTTTGAAAGGCATCAAACTCAAGAGGAAATAGTTTAATACAACACACAGTTAGCCTATGGAACATATTTCCCAGGGTTATCACTGAATCCAAGAGGTTAGAAAGTTTCTGAAGAGGATTAAACATTAAAAGACAGGTGATAATCCCACTCAGAGTTATAAACCTATAGCATTACAGAAAGGCACACTCCCACTTTGGGGCATAAACTCACCTCTAATTAATGGAAAAAGGAACAGATTTTCCACCTACCTCCCGCAGGGTTAGTTGTACTTTCCTCTAAAGCATCTGCTACGGGCATCCATCAGTGGCATAGTACTGGGTGAGATGCACCACTGCTCTGATCTTGTATGGCAATTTCTATATTCCTATTGTTTACTGTAATGAGATACAGTGTGGGGCAAAGGGATCTGCCTGTTCCAATCCCTTTGCAGGATTGGGACCATAGACAAGAAATTCAAGCAAGAAAAAAGAACAGATGTGTAAACTAGGTCACTTTTGCTGTGTACAAATGGTCTCTAATTGCTTATGGAATCATGGGGAGGTAAGTTGTACTTGGGAAAAAAAGAAGTGTTTGTATAGCTGCTACAGGATGTAAACATGAGTTACAAATAAGGAATGAAATTCAAAATTGAAGTCCTACCGGCAATATGGAGTCAAACATTACACATGTGGTAGGGGTGTGCATGTCATTTTCGTTATTACAATAATGAAAATTGTTGTTTTCATTATCGTTATTGCAATAACGAAAGCAACAATGGCGAATGACTACAATGATAATGAAAACGACAATGTCATTATTGTTGTTATTATTAATGCTGTGGCAGTTGGGTTTTGGAGGGAAAATGTGGAGAGGGGAGGAGGGAGCAGACATCTCAGAGCCCTAAACAGGGTTGAACTCTTAAACTGTGCCTGTGTGTGGAGGGACGAGCAGCTCAGCAGTATCTGATGAATGTATCACTGGCCAATGATCAGTGCAAGCAGGCCCCAGCAGTTTCATGGCACTCTGTGATTGCTCAATGCCTGCTGCCTCCCACAACCAATTGGGGGCTCTGCGGGAGGGCACTGCAACCCTTTATAATGGGTGGGCCAGGCTTTTTCTCTGTTCTGTGAGAGCTCTGCTTGTCAGGTTGCGTTTTACAGAACTGTGGTGCTTGCACACAAAAAAATCCTCCCTAGCCCTCATTGTGTGTTACCAATACCTTTCCTTTCTCATATACCCTACATTTTACTTTCTCCCTTTCCCTGCCCTTCTCCGCCTTGTACATTATATATAGATAAGTAGTATAGATTAGATATAGATATATATTATAGACATATAGATTAGAATAGTGTTACAGATAATTAGATAATAGTTTTCCTTTTCTCTGCCCGTCTCCCTTAGATTTAGATAGATATTAGTTGTGTACACATATATAGAGAGATTATAGATATAGATAGTATAGATATAGAGAGAGATTAGATAGTATATAGGTATTTAGGCTAGTCTGTTTTATATATATTAGGATTATAGGATAGGTTAGGTTTCGTTTAGGTTTGTATCACATATTTGACTGACTGTGTGTGCACATTACAACATATAGTACATATACAATGAGAAAGGGAAGGAGTAGTTCAGCCTCTGGGGCAGGTGGCCCTGGTAAAGGCCATGGGCATGGACGTGCGCATGGGGGAGTTGGCAAGCCTGCTGCCATTTTTGCCACTGGTGGCAACCCACCACCCAAGCTGAAGAGACATGATTTTTTCACCTCAAGGCGGCAGGTCTTATCAGGGGAACATGCTGCAGCAGAGATGTTGGGAGTAGCATCTGTGGAAGGCAGGGAGCCCCACCTTCCACTAGTAGAAGTGGCAGTGGAGGAGAGAGCCAAGGGCAAGGGGTGTGTATGCAGCAGCACAACACCCCTCCCCTCCTGAAGCACCCACCTCTCCAGGGCAGACTTCTCCCTCTGCCCCCTCCCCCACCCCCAGGGATTTGGGGGAGGACGTATTTGAGGACATCTTTTCCCACCTTGGCAGCAGCAGTCCGGGTTTGTTATTCTCCTCCCATGCTTCACCAAGTAGCAGCAGGACATCTTCTTCTCCCATGCTGCAAGGTGGTAGCAACAGCAGCAGCTTCAGCATGAGTGGTATCATGGAGCTGGGCAGCAATGAGGGGAGCAAGGACTAGGTGGAGGAGACTCCTATTGATGATGATCCCCCTGTGGCCACATTGGGGACAAAGGCAGCAGCCCCCAGATGCAGCATGAGGGGTTCAGGGCACCCCAGGGGGCCTGTGTGGGATCACTTCAAGGAGGTGAGCCCAGATGACAGCAGCCAGGTGGCCTGCCTTCTCTGTGGGAAGGTAGTGTGCCGTGGGAATAAGAGGGGGAATTTCGGTAATAATGGCATGAATTCCCACCTGAGGGCCTGGCATAGGGTTCTGCTGCTGCTGAAGACATCTGAAACTGTGGACAGAAGTGGGTTCGCTGCTGCAGCACGAGCAGCAACAGACCTCCCTCCTCTGCTCATGGCAAGGGGAAGGAGGGACAGCAGCAAGTCCCATCTCAAACCCCCTGTCAGCAGCAGCAACAGCAACAGCAACGTCAGACCACAATGGGGTTTGGGCAGTTGCGGCGTGGTGGACTGCATCATCCACTGGCAATCAAGATCACCAGGTGGGATGGGGAGATGACTGCCCTGGATGATCAGCCATTTAGCATCATTGAGGACCAGGGATTCCACCGGCTGTTGGCACTGCTGGCACCCCAGTACCAGCTTCCCTCACGCACCACCTTCAGCAGGCAGGTGGTGCCCTCCCTGTACCAGGCAGCCAGGGAGCGGTGAAGGAGCAACTGGCCAGGGCAGGTGGGGCAGTTGTGTGTTTCACAACAGACATTTGGAGCAGCAAAAATGCACAACATGCCTGCCTGGCCCTGACAGCTCACTGGTGGCAGCTGCTGGTGGCAGGAGCAAGGGGGCAGGGCACAGGTGGGCCCTGCTTCACGCCCAGGTCTTTGATGAGAGCCACACTCTTGTCAACATATGGGGAGCCTTGGTGCAGGGGTAACTGACAGAGGAAGCCCCATTCACCAGGGGGTTTGTGGTAACTGACAATGCTGTGAACATGAAGAGGGCAGTGCTGGAAGGCAGGTACTGGCACGTCCCCTGCACTGCCCGCACCTTTCACCTGGTGGTGAGGGATACCTTGGGCCTGGGGGAGAAGGCAGCAGAATGCAGCAGCAGCCCCCTTACCCTATTAATCAAGAAGGGCAGGAAAATTACAGGGTACTTTAACGAGCGTGAAGGGTGGTCACCTCTTGAGGGAGAAGCAGGTGGCGCTGGAGGCGCAGGAGCACCGCCTTGTGCAGGATGTCAGCACCAGGTGGAACTCTCCCTATAGCATGATGAAGCGTCTGGTGGAGCAGAGGCGGGTCCTGGACAAGGTAGCCTCAGAGGGGGAGATTGGGGTGGAAAGGCCACTCAGGCAGGAGGAGTGGACAATGATGGCTCAGGCCGTGCATGTCCTTAAGCTCTTTAAGAATGTGATAGAGAGCCTGAGTGCGGCAACAGCCACCCTGAGTCAGGTAACCCCCCTCGTCCGGAGTCTCATCAGGAGGATGGAAGGCTTCCTGAGGGACCAGGGTGGGGGGGGGGAGGGGAGTGAAATGGCAGCTTGTACCAGAGGTGGTGGCCCTGGTACAAAAGTTGAAGGAAGGGCTGAGCAGGCGATTTGACCCTCTTATTCACAAGGAGGTATATGTACTCTCCACCATGTTGGACCCCAGAGTGAAGGTGAATGTGGCAGCTCGCACGCCGCACTTCACCCTGAGGAAGCATGCTCTGGCGGAGAGTGCGGGCAGTCGAGAGGGTCATACAGCAGTAGCAGCAGCAGGGCAGCCAGGAGGAGCAAAGCAGCAGCAAGAGGGCAGAGATGCAGAAAACCCCCACCATCAGCAGCTCCTCAGCCATCACCTGCACCAAGTAGACCACCCCAGGGGGGTAAGCAGCGTGGACACAGGCAGTTGGGGAGGTTTGCAGCAACAGCAGGCAGAGGGAGCAGGAACCTGACACTGCGGAGCGGGCAGTGTTGAAATACCTGGAGGAGCCAGTGGTGTATCCCAGCAGCGATCTCCTTCTGTACTGGGCAGAGAAGGGGGAAATATGGTAGGCCCTGACCAGGGTGGTACAGGAACTAGTGAAATAACACACACACAAATCCTGCCCTTCCTGGGGCGCTGTCTGCAGGTTGAGACCCTGGCATGTCTCTGGGTGCTGCTGCTCGTGCCTGACTTGCCAGCCTGCTCCTCCACTCCCACTGATGCCCACTGCTGCTGCTGCTGAAAGAGCCCCTCACTCTCTGGCAGACCATGAAATAACACACACCCAAATCCTGCGCTTCCTGGGATGCTGTCTGCAAGTTGAGACCATCATGTCTCATCCAATGCCACCCGTTGCTGTCTGCTGCCAGAGAGCCTCTTTTTCTCTCTCTCTCTGCCGCACCTACACAGAAACAAGTCAAAATCAACTGGTAAAATATAACAAAAACGTTTACTAAATGAACAATTTTAACTATGATAACACAAAACAATAAAGCAAAGAGAAATAACTATTTACAACATTTAGTCGTCTTCCGCATCCACCCCTGGAACATTTGGAGGAGATTGGGAGGACCGTCCACCGCATACAAGAGGTGAAACATTGGGGACCTCTGCCCCATGCCTTCTCGCCACTTCAAGGACCCCCTCCATCATGTCCTTCCACCGCACCATTGCCTTGTGGAAGGACTCCAAAGACGCATTTTCAGTAGTCACATATTTTGAAACTTCCCATGACTGGTTTTCCCTTTCTTCCGCTGCTTGGTGGCGAGCGATGATGGAGTCCTCCATCTTCCTCAAGACAGCGGATAAATCCTCCTCCATCTGCTGCCTCTGTGCCCTGAGGGAGCAGCGCAAGTCCCTCAATGCAGGGGACTCCGCCTCCTCCACTTGCTCTGCTGCCTTAGGGTTTGGGGACTCAGCAGAGTCAATAGGAGATCTGGAGGGGGAAGGACGGTGATGGCGCCTCCCTCGCCATCTGCTGCTGGTGGTGGCACCAGCAGAGGCCTCCCGCTTCCAGACCTTCGTCACCAGGGCCACACGGTGAAGACCCAATCAGCCCCGATGTGGTCCCCTGGGCCCCTCTTGATCTTTTTCACAGATCTAAAAAACATAAGAAGATAGGAACATAAGTGTCATACTAGGTCAGACCAATGGTCTATCAAACCCTGCCAGCATCCTGTCTCCTCTCACTCTCCACAAGTGGCTGGTCAGGGGCAATCTCTGCCAATCCATTCCCTGTTGATCCTGCCCCCTGGCTTACCTTGCATCGAGCGTATCTCCTCTTGGGGGATGCAAAATATGGTCCCAGACAGCAGACCTTTTTGCCCTGCTCTTCTTCGGCCTGTCTTCTTGACTGCCATCATCTGATGATTCACCCTCTCTGAAGCAAGAACACATAGCACTTACATAATATTATGCAATCATGTGATGCCTCCAGTCCTTCCTCCCAGCCCAATACCCCATTCTCCCACTCCACCTGGATGGGTGCGGTGCTGCTGCCTCTTTGCCTGTCTCCCACTCACATTCTCCATCTGGGGTGTGTGTGTGTGTGTGCTGTCTACAGGTTGAGACCCTGCAGTGTCTTGGGGTGCTGCTGCCGCTCATGTCTGATTGCTGCCAACCCACCCACCTGCACGCCTGCCAGCTCTCTCTAGAGGATGGTATTCTAACTTCTACCATCCCTCATCAAAGTTCTATGGAACAATAAATAAATTTTACAAACCTGACACTGGCAGTGGCGCCTTTGCTGCCCTCCTCTTCTTTGGAAGAGAAGCCCACCTCCACCACCTCTCTGGATGGTCCAGCCTCCTCGACCTCCTCCACCTTCTTCATCTGTACCTTCCTGCCTGCCATCACACAACACACACAAGACCCTAGGCCACACACAGTAGCCACACACAGCCAGTCAACCATACACCACACCAGACACAGCACAGCCTATCAAGTATCATTACCGGTAGCGCGAGATCTTTTGGTATCATTAATGGTATCGCGAGAACTTTGTTTGCGCACGGGTATCAATACCGATAACATGAACGATAACGACAATAACAGCGAAAATGACTTGTTAATAAAACAATGTTGTCAACAAAAATAATGAAAAATGACATTGGGCCCTGGTGCACACCCCTAGGAAGTAGAATGAGCTACCCTAAAGCTGGCTGGAACACACTGCAACTCAAGCCAGCTCTGAGCCACTCCCAGATACAGAGAAATTTAGAGCCTCTTGGTGACTGGTCTAACTGCCAGCTGGTGACTATCCCCCTGGGACTGTTGCGGATTGCAGACAAAATAGCGCTTCAGTCAATAACTCTGATCTGTCCCTCTCATGAAGCAAATCCATTGTATGGCACACACAATGTCACCTGTATTCACGTTGCTGTTTTCACATGTGCACTAACTCCTGTGTTTGTTGCATATTGGAGCAGCTACGTAACTAGTCCCTCCCCCGCATTATATGTGCGTGACATGGCTTAATTACCACTTCACCGTTGCCAACTCTTGTTACTTTAAATTAGTTTTCCTTAAGATTCAGCTCCTGGAGTCATGATGCTGTGTGGGAATCTTTTTAAAGAGGAAGTCACTAACTCTCATTTGTCGAGGTTGAAAACCCAGAAGGAAAAAAAAGAATCGCAAATTTATTCTTAAATAGTAGGGTTTTATGATATATTTAACATTTCATATTGGCAATGCTACTGTGAAACAGTTGTGTTTTGAATCTGTTGGCAGTTGTATTTTTAGGTTCTCACCATTAAAACTGCAGTACCAGTGTTTTACATTTAATACCTTAAAATCTGTCCCTGATATCCTTGGTTTTTGAGGTGCTAAGATGGAAAGAACAGAATACATAAATGTCTCCTTCAAAGTATTCTTAATGCTGTATCTGCCTTTTTATTAGCTTTCGTTCACATGATTGTAATTACAAAATAGCCGATTCCCTTTTTTCATCTGGAAATAATTGAACCACACCTGGAAGTTGCTTTTAGTTTCTTAAAAAATAGTTTTCTGAGCCAAATATTCTAGTGTCAGAATGTGTCTCATAGGAATATACAGACCAGATGCAATGTTTGATTTGGTTCAATCATTACATATAGCTGTAACTGCCAAGAAATTTAAATTGTTTTCTATTAAATTAGCAGTTTCAGCACATTCACTTTTTCAAGACACACCATGTTGGGCCTCATTCTTCACTAATCTGCACTGGTTAACCCAATGAATTACTCCTGATTTACACCATTGCAAGAAGAGTATCATGCGTACTGCTTAATGCAAATGTGTCCTGATTGTCTGTTGGAGCTCACAAGACTCTGCATGGTAGGAGTTCCACATACCTCATTTCAATGCAAATCCTTATCAGCATAATTCTCTGCTTATATTGCAGGCATGCAGGACTTCAATTACCTCAGCAGCAACTGCTTTGAAATCACAGTGGAACTCAGTTGTGAAAAATTCCCATCAGAGGAAACTTTGAAAAGCTACTGGGAGGACAACAAGAACTCTCTTGTCAATTACATTGAGCAGGTAAAAGAAATCAAATGGGTGACTCGGGGTATACAGTAGAGTAAATCAGTTGCATAGGAATGGCATTCGATGCAAACCGAGTGGTAAATCTTTGGGTAAAAACAAAGGAGACGCTGACCTGAATTGACCTGGGATTCATCCACACATGTGGTCCGATGCTGCCAGATGTGGGCCCGCTAGTGCCCCAGGGCAGGTGGGTAGCTGGCCCAGGATGCGTCTTTGGGAAAATCACCAAGGTACAGCCCGGACCAAGGGCCGCGTCCATGCAGGCCAACTCAGGCCAGTACATTAGTTTGGCTCTGCTATCCATACCATGGGGTGTGGACCGCCATGGTCATGTGCATCATGGAGGGAGGCGGGGCCGCCCACCCACACCTTTGTTCAAGGCCCCCCTCCCCCCCCCCCATCCTGGGTCATGCAGACGGTGGGATGGCTCTCCTGTAGGCAGGCACGTTTGTTTCCTGCTGCTCACCAACCTCGAGAGTGGCAGCCGTGGTTTTCTGCTTTGGGCTGGGGAGCCACTTCACCCCCTGCATGTTTGTTTTTACCCTTTGTTGACGCTTTGGCACTGCACTCCAGTTCTGGTTCCCCCAAATCTATAGAGCTGATGTCTTATTAGCCCACAATGGGATTGTCTGTCTCTGCTGAATTATAAAGTACTTCATGGAATGGCTTGGCTGACAGACGACATAACTATACATTTTAGAGCTCATTCACACAACCTCCCTCTTTGCAAACTCAACACATATTCCTTAATCTTGTTTGTCTTGTCCAGTAGCAATGCATTTGCACAACTGCTAATTCCCCTGCGTTTCAAAGTCATGTTTACTTTCTACTTCCCTGTGATATTTCCCACAATGCAAAGAGAAGGGAGGGATGGCCTTGTGATGTCCCTGCATGCAGTTTTCCAGAAGCAGCATTGAAGTTCCTGCTCTGGGAATCTCTGGTCACACAAAATCATAGAACTGCAGAGCTGGAAGGGGTTCCTCAGGTGTCCTCTAGTCTAACCACCTGCCCCAAAGCAGGATACCCAATACCTAAAACATCCCTTATATATGCATGTCCAGTTGTTGTTTACAAATTTCCAGGGAAGGAGGCCCCACAGCCGATCTAGTTTGTTCCAGCTTGTTCCAGCGCTGTAATATTACATTAGGATGTTTTTCCTAATCTATAATCTAAACCTATCTTCCTAAAATTTAAACCCATCGTGTCTTTTCCTGTCCTCAGTGGCAGCGGAGAACAAATATTCTCCACATATCTTAAAGGTTGCCATTAGAAAAAAGAAAAGAAAAAAGATGAAGACTGTCAACATTTTCCTACTTAATCTTCTTTTGCTGAGACTTACACCATTTTTAGACGAGGAGAGCTGAAGCGCCTCCTGAACGCCGCGTTCAAAGACAAGTCGCTGGAAGTGACATGTCCCCATTGCTGGCAGCGGCACCGGGGGGAGACACGGGACTTTCGAGCGGTGTGTTCTGAAAGCCAGAAAATTAAAGTCTTGATAATGTGCCGCTCGAAAGCCCCGTGTCTCCCCCCGCCGCCGGCAATGGGGACACGTCACTTCCGGCGGCTTGTCTTTGAACGCGGCGTTCAGGAGGCGCTTCAGTGCTCCTCGTCTAAAAGCAGTCTGAGTATGCCCAGTGCTGAGCCCTTGTTCTTCTTCAGAGGTTTTCAGACGTGACAGTGGCCTGCTATGCCACACTTTGACCCAGTTTAACTTGCAGGTCACCATCACGTCCATTCCCAGCCGCTGGACATGGTGGCGGCTAGTGCGGGCAGGCTATAACTCAGGAAAATCTCTGAGTCACGGCCTGCGCTAGCCTCCACCCAACCGTGAGTAAAGCTGGCTTTGTTTGAAAGGCCACTTTACTGGACCCGGTCCAGAGTCCCCGCCGGTTCTGGGTGCCATGGAGGCCATCATAGCTGCACGTCGGGGAGGGGGGGGCGGACCACTGGGTGCAGTGTGGGGGCAGGGCAGAAACATGTCCATGCATCTCCCCACCTTCCCTGGCAGCCCTGCCCCCGTCACATTAGTTTGGGGGCCTGACCCAATCCTAGCCACGGTGGTGACCCCTCTCTGGACCAGACAAGTCTGTGATGGTGGCTGGCTTGCTGCCGTCATATATGAAAACACCCATTGTTGCTCTCCTCTGAATCCTTTCTAGTTTGTCAACCTCCTTCTCAAAATATGGAACCCAGAACTGAACACTGTACTCTAAAAGGTCTAACTAGTGCCAAGTATAGGGAGTACTATAACTTTCTTAGCCTTTGTCACTTGGAGGACAGAAGTGGCAAGCAGGAAATTGTGCATCATGGATTGAAGCTAGCACTGGATTAATCAACTCACATAACAGCATTACTCCTTGGCTAGAGTCAGATCCTTGCAAGCAAACCCTTTCCATTAAATGGCAGAGAACACAGGATTATCAAGGAGAACAGGAAGTGGTATTGAATTCTACCCAGCACTCAGACTGTAGGTCTGTGCCAGTACCCACTCTAAAAGAGGGTTGTGCAAGTAAACCATTGGTGTTTTCCATTCCTGTCAGAGGGATGACTTGAGTGGTGGCTGAGGCGTTTACAAAGAAAATACATGTACTTTAATGAGGGCAATAACAAAACCACAAAGATTTCATTTCTCTTTCCAGGGTGTGGAGGACTACACACAATAGGAACACACAAAGAAACAAAACTAAGCAAAAATTACTGGAAAAGATTAGCACAACCCAGGAAAACTAGTCTAGTCGCTAGTTCTTGTGGACTGCTTTTTGTGTAGCAACAGCTGCTCTATTTGTGTTTTCCCCTTTGCACTCCCCTCCCTGCAACACAGCTACTTTTATCCTGCCTTTTCCTCTGATCAGGTTATCTCAATAGACAGACTAGAGCAGAGATGGGCAAATGGCAGCTCAGGAGCTGTATGCGGCTTGTGGGCACCTGTACTGCGGCTCTTGCCAGAAGTGGCTACCTGGAGGCCAGAGAAGCCAAGCCAATATTTTGGCTGCTGGAGCCTCATGGGGGCCATGGGGCCATGCTCTCTGCCTGAATCCACAGTTCCGATGTGAGGAGAGAGGTGGGGGAAGCAGCGCTTCCCTGGGACTGGAAGAAGCCACAATCCACATAATGTGGGTTGTGGCTCTTGTTGATATAAAAATTCTGGTATATGGCTCTTGGGTTTATGCCTTCTGTCAGCTAAGCCATTCCATGAATTAGTTTATGATTCAGCAGAGACAGACAGTCCATTATGGGTTTGGGAACTTTTCCCGTCCTTGGACTAGAGTGTTTAGCCTTGCTCCTCTAACATAAAATTAATTTTAGAAACACAGGAGAGATGTAACCTGTATATCTGTCTGTTTTATAAGTTATATGTCTAAATTATCACCATCTGGGTATTATTTGCATGATCCACAGGACAGGATGTGCACATGCTGTTACTATTGTAAACCACAAGGCGTAGTAGTATGATCAAAATGATGCAATTCAAAATAATGGAGGCTTTGATTAGAGCCTGAAACCCATCATTCAGAAGAATAATTACGTGGCTAGAAATTCAAACCCATGCTTGGATCTTAGTTTTGCAATTGTCTCCTATTTTTATAATCGGTTTAATGATAATCCAATGACTTCTGACCCTAGGGGCTTTTGAAATCTGGATCTGAGCATTGCACTTTGAGTTCATTAGTAGAGATGTTGTAATCAACAGCTAGATGGCTAGGATTAAAACACAAGAAAATCAACCTGCTTACGAAGCTGAAGAATGAAAGTATTTATTCAGGAATAATTTATTCATTCAAGGGAACATGCTACATTTGCCAAATACAATATTTTCACTGAATAAGTCAGCCAATAATGCCTGTGTGTTTAGTTTTAGGTTGGATGGAAAAGCAGCACATTTGCATGGCAGGCTGTCATGCTTTGCTAAAGGAGACCTCTGACTGTTCAGAGGCGCTTCATTAGCCTTGTGCAGGAGTTCACTTTCCCAAACTCTTTGCAAATAGGCTCTTGTCAGGTGGGTTTTGCAACAGTATTGATATTTTGGGACCTTAAGTTGAAAGCTTCCCCTTGTTTCTGTGAATTCGCCTTTTACATCACAGAAGTTCAGTAGCTCACAGCTGATGGAGGATTTTACCCTGATTGACTTTATTGCGGTAACACTTAGTGGTCCATGTCTTAGGGCTCGTTAATACACCACAGAAGAAGCAACATGGAATGCCATTCATGCTCGTTTCCTCCATGGGAGGGGGAATATTGTGGAAGTGGGTTTGTGCAGAAAACCCACTCGCAAATCTGCTACACACAACACTCTAACACTACGGATGGAGCCAGCATAGGCTGCCTTCTGTGTTTCTTCCCCTCCCTCCGTGGGAAAATGTTGCGTGAACAAACCCTTAAATGATGACTGGGATGTGCACGGCATGCTCAAATGGAGTGAAGGGGTGATCTTTCTGCTCTTCTGAGTTTGAGCTTCTGTACACTTGGCTAGTTCTTTGGTACCAACGGGTGAACTAATCATGCCAGTTACTAATGGCCTTGAGACAATAAAGTGAGAGAAGGCAACTGCTGGATGCAGGGAAGGGAAGCTCCAGTCACACTTACTTCCTCCCACCCACACCTCCAGAACCTACAGCAGCTACACCCACTCCTAGCTGCCAGAAGAGCTCTGTACAATGGGCAGGAATGATTTATTTATTTATTTATTCATTTATCTATTTATCTATTTAATTAATTAATTAATATATTTATACCCCGCCCCTCCTGCGAACAGCTCGGGGTGGCTATAGAGCCACTATTGATGGAGTGGTTATCTTACACTGCACCAGAAAACCTGACCAGAGGATCTAACCCTTGAAACTGATGTCAGTTGGAGTTTTAACACTAACATTAATGATTGTTGCTTAAGTGTGAAGCCCTTGTGTCTTATACAACAGAGATGACTTCATTTCGGGCTTCAGTTTAGGTCATCATGTCATGAAAACATTCTTAACCCTTCGCAATATCTGTCCCTAAATCCTAGATCTTATTTATTTAAATTTGATCAAATAAATAATTGGAATGAGGCCATGGATATTAGATCCCATTGGCTAACAGTTTCTCACTTGTGACACTCCCCTTTCTGCCATAACCTTAAAATGGAGTTTATTCTTGTCCTGATTGGCGCCGAGCTGCAGTCTCTTTTCTATAGCCATGGTCAGTGTTCAGCGCTCTCAACTTTGAGAGCAACATAAGGCTACATTCCCATCTGCGGCAGCGGTGGTGGCAAAGGGAGCAGCAAGGGAAGACGCGGCAGCGGGGAGGAGCAGGCTGACAGGAAAAGAGCCCATGCGAACATGCGCGAGAAAAGTCAAGGCAGATCCCCATTTGCACCAGCTCTTTTCCTGTCAGCCGGCTCTTCCCTGCTGCCGCGTCTTCCCTCGCTGCTCCCTCTGCCGCCACAGCCACCGTAGATGGTAATTCAGCCTCAGTCTGCCAATATTGAACATACGTCTGCCCATATTCCAAGTCCTCACCTGCTTCAGCAGTATTACCCGTTCCCTACTAATAATTATTTTTTTCCAGAAGATCCTTTAACCCATAAACTAGTTCCCCCATCAGTTATTTCTAGGGAAACACAGGGGAACAGATGTATCCACAGTTCTTAAGTTCACACTGTGGATATTCCCTCCTTGATAGCTTGCTGCATGGGCATGATAAATATCACATAACACAAACTTGTTCTAGGTTAATCCACCTATAGCCTAAATCTCTCTCTCTAATTATCCATTCTGATGTTTAGGAGTATTTGTGGCAGTTATTTTCACTGTGTAGCTTATGGGAAAGGTGTAGATACTGACATGGCTGAAAAGCCCGTTTTTAATTCATAAAACATCCAGAACTAATTTTCAGTGCACTGGTGGCTTTTTCAGATACACCGAGGGGCAAAAGGCTTTGTTAGAGACCTTCAGGGTAATCCGATTGCAAATGCTACCATTTCTGTGGAGGATATTGACTATGATATTACATCAGGTGAGTGTGATACGTTACGTGTTTAAGAAATAGAAGGGTTTCAAACGGGAGAGAGCACTTACATGTATTATGCCTTTCAATCCTCTAGTCTGCATTCATAACTTCTCAGGTTAGAATTTTGGGCATAGTCCCCTGGCTGTTTGGCACTACAACTCCCATAGAAGTGAGTGGCACTGACACCAGCAGTAAGACCAAGTACTGATACTAAACCAACCTGCCAGTTACTATTAACTAAGTGTGTGGCGACTGCTTAAAGAGGGGCTGCTCCTGGGATTAGGAGTATGAGCAGGGTAGCCCATAAGTACCATCTGCAGAGGTTCTTTCAACTTCTGAAATTGGCCACTGTTGGAGTTTGGATGCTAGACAAGACAGATTACTAGTCTCCTCCAGTATGGCTGGTTTTGTAGCCCTAATCCAAAGGGCTGCAGGAAGTGCTATTGATGACTCAGTATGTAGCACTTGTGGCACTTTTCCCTCTGAGTTGGCTTTAATGTCTCAGCGTGATGTCCAGAAGAGCTGCATTATGAAGCTGCCACCTTTTAGATGGAACCTAAGACAGATCCAAAGTCTTCTGTTCATTAAAGATCTCATTGTTCATTTGGAGAATACAGTGGGTTAACTTCCTGTGATTCTGACCAAGTTCCATTTTGGGTAGTTGCCTTCTCTCTAAAATAACTGTTCCTTCTTTTTCAACTGGGTGACGTAAAGAAGAAAGTGGTATAAGTAGTTTCAGTGATTTAAAGCAGCATTCCCAAGTGACCTTCCAAACGGTGATGAGATTTGCCCAGCATTCAGGAGTGTTGCGCAGAATTCTCTACAGCAATGATGTAGGATTCTCTACAGAGTGCTTTTTTTTCTTTTTGCAAACATTGAAAGAATCTTGCACGAAGAGCCAGACACAATGCACCTGATTCTCTAGTTGAGTCTAGAGAGTGGCATTGTGAGAATGTCTTTTTACTCACTGGTGCACTTATGAGAAAAGCAACCTAGTCCTCCTTATCCTTATTAATTAATTGAAGGATTAAGTTATAAATCTTTGCTATTTGTAGGCCTGCAGTATATTAATGTTGATGGATGGGAATGCAGTTCTATAATTCATGTGGATGCTTATGGGAATTAGCCATGGGAAACCTTCCAGAACAAAATAAACCTGGGTGGGTTTGACTTTGGGATGTGGGGGAGGTTGGATGTGGGGAGTGGCGAGGTAGTTTTGGGTGGGTTTTGTGGGAGGTTTTGGGTGGGTTGAGAGGGTTCTTTGGGAGCGGGTGTTGTGCTTGTACTTTAATGTTTTTATCTTATATATATTTTTTTGTTTGTAAGCCACCCTGAGCCTTTTGACAGAAGGACGGGATAAAAGTTTAAATAAATAAATAAACCTAAAGTGATTTGTAATTGCATTGTGACAAGTTTCAAATCATGTATTTCCTCAACAGCTGTGTCAATGATGTAAATTTCCTTATATATGTCAAAATGCATGGGATAAAATCCTCTATTATAAATATATTAAAATTAAATATGGGCCCTGCTGCAATACCTTTAAAAGTCCAAAGAAACATTCCCTTTTCCTTCAGTAGGCGCTGTATCAGACCATTGGTGCATTCTTTAATGCATGGTCAGTTGTCTCTCAAAAAAATAACACATGCAAGCAAGCCTTCCTTCAAGAGAATGGTTAATTGCCATTGCACAATTGCCTGAGTGTGCTATTTCTTAGAGTTTTTAAAACCTATATAGTGTGTGTCCAGTGCATTCATAATATATCATGAGATTAGAGGATGCCCATTACTATCCCAGTTACTTTGAAGATACTGGGCAATGTTAAGAATCCGTTCTAGCAAAGAGAAGACCATCTTGCTTTAGTGTCACTCAGGTGTGGTTATACTTGGAGAGTACATGATCCACTTGATCTAGGCATGAGCCTCGGATTGTCTACCTCCCTTCTGCTGGCTCTGGTGCTCCGGGCCTGGACCCCTCTTGCTGGCTTCACACTTCACTCAGCATTTGGTCTCCCCTTAGAGAGAGCCTTCCCTGATGCACAAAAGAAGCTATCCTAACCTATCTCCTCCCTAGAGACACTGCATGAGGGGCTGGTCCCACTCTCCTCCCCAGATACGATCTCTGAGGGGAGGTGTGTCTTCCCCCCCACCCCGTGATCTACCAGAGATTAGCTTGTAACCTACCAGTAGATTGCAGTCTACCTTTTGGCTTCCCCTGGTGTAGCCCTTGAAAGGTGAACAGCCTCAAAATCAGCTTGCCTTTTTCTTCACTGTGCTTTTCATTGAAACCCAGAAAAGGGGTTCCTTAATGAAGTGTACAGTATGGGTCATAAACCTGAATGTCAGTTATTTGGAGACTGGAAAATTGTCATCGTACTGTACACTTCCACAATAAATGTTGTGTGCTTTATCAGAACCCACAGAAATAGAATTCTTTAACAGACAAACCCGCAGAAGGATTGACTGGTATTGCCAAAACCTGAGAGAGAACTGCGTGTGCTAACTCTTCTTTAGCTTGGATTAGTGAGCTTTGTGTATTTAGTTTGAATTTAACATGTTGCTTTTTCTCCAGCCAAGGATGGTGATTACTGGAGATTGATTGTACCTGGAAATTACAAACTGACAGCCTCAGCACCAGGCTACCTAGCAATAACTAAAAAAGTGGCCATTCCCTTTAGCCCAGCTATTCGGGTAAGTACTTTCTCATTGGTTCTATTGTCCTCACTTAAACTACATTCATTCCATTGTTGTTTCTTTACATTCTTTGTGTGTATGCCTACGCATGTAGGATGTAGCTTCTACTCTCTCGTCTGTTCTGTGGAGCATATTCTTATGTTCCAAGCCTCTGTATGCATATCTTGCTCTTAAAAACTCCTCCTGTAGAAACTGAGGTTCTGAGTCGTAAATATGCTAAGGACCCATTTTTAGGCCGTCTTTCACCTCCCGAGTGGTATAAAAGGGCCTTGATGTAAATGAGAATCAAGCCCAAATGGTTTAATAGGTTATGCAAGCAATAATACTAAATGAAAAGCCTATCTGTGGCTTCATTTTAATTGGGTACTAATAAGAGTCTAAGGTGATAATTAACATCTAGAAAAATTAACCACCATCTACAAAACTGTTCAGTGTGAGTGCTTTATACTAGGGCTTTCATTCTGTAGGGGAGGTAAGTTGTGACTCCCAAGATGGCTTTGGTCAGATTTATGCGTTGGGGTTTTACTTAAAGGTGCGTATTCAAAATACACCATTGGCCAGTGGCCACCTCCTCTGGTTTTTTAAGGAGCTATTCCAAGTTTCCAGACTTCTAACACTTCAGGTAGTTTCTACATTTTCCAAATCAAACGGCGGGAGAAATGTTTCCTTGTCAGTGTGCTCCCCCAGATTATACTGGCCTGAGATCCTGACTGAATAATGTTTGGGTGTGGACTAGTGATACTGCCACATGATGATTGCTAGTTGAAAACTTGGGTGTGAACTAGTGACAGATCAAAGATCTGATATTGTATTATCCTGCAAGGCTTGAAACGAGAGCATTCCCGTAAGGGAAGGGGGAGTAGTAGTTCAGCTTTCCAGCGGTACATACAAGATTTGCTTCTAGTCCCAGAAGAGTGGGGAACAGACCCATCCATGTTTAACTCTATAGCAAATGTGCCAGGGAAGCATATGGACATGCCTTATCGGGTACAGTCGGGTGATCAGCCGTAACCTGATACAATATCAGGACAGGATGTACCACACTGTATCTAAATAACATGAGTCATATCTTAAGAAACTTGTGGCCTTAAGGTAGCGCACTCATTGTTTTGTCATTCAGTAGATCACGGTTTAAGCTCTGTGTTTCATTCCCTGCATTGACAAGTGGAGGGGAAGAATCCTACAGGGAGCACATTTCATTACATACTTAGCTGAGATCCTGAAAGGGAGCTGAAGGGTCTTTCCTTACTGTTTACTGTGGAAATTTAGTAGGAGGTGAGGACCAATTTCCCTTAGGCTCCTCTTTAAAACCCTAATCTAAAATGAGACCTTATCCCTTGTATCCCTCCAATAAATATCTGTACTCCAAGTATTTGATCATTTACCCATTGAAGTATTTATTTATTTATATAGTGCTAGCAATGTACCAGGCATGTGAGGCAGCAAGGAGAACAGGCCAATATGCTTTGAGGAGCAGCGGAGCTGTGAGCAAATGAGGGTGGTGGTAGAGGAGGAGCAGAGGTTTCAGATGTTTGTGTAGCAGGAGACTAGTGTAGAGAGAGCAGCAAATTAATCAAAGCATGAAAATATCTTTCTTGTCTGCTGTTCCCTGCTCAATACATTGAATAAGTAAAAGGTTTATCATCTCTTTAATAATCTCTCCTCTAGGTTGACTTTGATCTGGAGTCATTGTCTGAACGAAAAGAAGAGGAGAAAGAAGAGTTGATGGAGTGGTGGAAGATGATGTCAGAAACCTTAAATTTTTAAGTGAAGGCTTTGAATTTACAACTTTTAATCTATTCCGTGTTGACTTAGTGTTCCATGCAGTGGACTGTCCCTATATTTTAGATTTGGTGTAGTTTAAAATATTTAACGGGTTTTATTCAGTAATTTTTCTATTAGTAAATCGGCACTATTTAAAAACAAACTGTTAAGGCTACTGGTTAGACAAATAAGAGTTATCAGTTTATTTCCATACCATTTTAGAAAATTCACTATCCTACATAATCTACACAGAAAACAGAGTGAGTGTCTCAGCAGCCTAAGTGGAATCCAATCTTCTGTGTGTCATTCACCAATTCAGAATATGTAGGTTAACCCTGGATAAGAAAAAAAGAAAACAATAGTCGGACATTTTGCCAGAAATATTTGACAATACAGAACAGAAGCAGAAATTCTATGTTAAGTTTTATTATGAATGTCATGGAAAAGGTATACAATAAGTTTGGTGTTGTAAGTAATGTTTCACAAGAATTAAAATTAAGTATAAAGTTGTCTGTGTCTGTAAAGTTGGGGAGCTGTGTCAACATTGTATTATAAGCCAATGGCTTCATTTATTAGTGTGGCAAGAACTTGTTAAAAAAATTATTAATGAGGACCCAAGAAAACAAGGAATAATGCAACTTTATTTCTTAATCTGTTTATGATGATCCAAGTTTGGGGTATTTGGTCAGTAATTAACCAAATTAAAATTTCTGAATGGATAGAGAAGAAACCCTGCAATGTGTGAATTTTATCAATATGTTTCTTGTGTTTCTTGTGCATTCTGATGCAAACAATTTTTTGCGCCAGTTGCTATGTATGTGCTAACTAGACACTAGTTAAGAAGAGAACCTAAGAAAATTTGGGTCCAGTTTGGATAAGCTGCAACAAGTTCAAATGTTTTTTCAGTTCAGAAAATAGACTTGACATCTGAGAAATGCTCTAGTGCTATTTGGCTTCACATAGGCAGAAGTAGTCTCTCTTGCTTCTCCGCTTAGTCTGCTTGGAGACATACAAGTGGGTGAATATTATATACACAATCTAAAGGTTTGGCAAAAGGGCTTAAGCAAAAGCTCCAAAAATGTTATGTTCTGGTCAAGGGTTTGGTCCTGTTAGGTTGTTTGTTTGTTTTTAAAAAAAAATTATATCCAAGTAGGGTCCATTATTAGGATCTTAAAAAAATGGAAGTGTGTCAAAGTCGCAGCATTCAGGTTGTCTACAGGACCTTCAGGTTGTATAAACCAAGATAATCCAGTTGAAATCAGCAAATGCTAGGCCATCTTGCATCAGCTGAGAATCTTGCAGCGAGATAGACTGTAATGCTCTATGTAATTAACGGATCTGGTTTTTTGACATGTTTTAGTGAGCAACAGAAAACAACTGGAATATTGTACATCCCCTCTCAAATAGATGTGTTATGCACTTACACATTCAGTCTATGTGGGCTGTGAGTAATCGGTACTTCCCAGGGTGAGGCCAGAAGTGCGTATATCTCCCACTGAAGGCTTTGTGGAAACTTAAAGCTGCATTCTTCCATGTAGGATTAAGTTTGTATAAAGTTGTATGGTTTGGATTCTAGTTTCAAATTCTCAGCAAATCTCTCTTTGGACTCCTTGAAGTTCTCAAGCAAGTACAATTCTTATACCTTTAAGATAAAATGACCAAGGCCTAACATATACCCAAACTGAACAATAATAAGTTAAATAACTGTGAATACTACTGTATCAAAGACACTTTATAATACACAGATTAGTGCCACAGTAAAACAGGATCCAGGACTCCAAATCCTAAGTGATTCCTTTCATGTTAGATGGAAAAAAAATAGTCCAGACGATATCTCTTATTGGATCAACTTTTGTAGATGAGAGCATGCAAGCTTTCAGTTCACTCAGGGTCTTTCCTTGGGCCGAAAGCAGTGCTGATTTGCTATCAGGATGAGGAAGAACTCTCTGTGGTCCGAAAACTTGTATATCCTCACCAACAGAAATTGGTCCAATAAAAGATATCATCTGGACTGTCTCCACCGGTTTTGGGGACCAACATGGCAACCACAATCTAGTTCTTTCATGATCTAAGAGTAGAAATGACTAATAAAGCTGAAGATTTATTGATTTAGTAATTATATTTTCATTATTGCAAAGGATCTTTTGTCCCCAAATCAAGGAAACAGTTACACACACAGGTTGTAAAACAAAATAACTCATCCCCCTCCCCCTGCCATGGGAATGCAATCATAGATGCATGCATGTGTACTCAGCCCTATAGAATAGCTTGTAATGCAGGAGACATAGATTCTAGTGGATGAAGTATGCCCACGGCATACGATAAAACAATAAAATACATTAAAACCAACATCACTGTTAAAATAATTTAAAATACACTAATGTATTTTATTGTTTTATCGAGATGCCGTGGGCATGAGGGGGCGGCATAAAAAGGTAAATAATACACCATTGGCCAGTGGCCACCTCCTCTGGTAAATAAATAAATAAATAAATAGGGAGGTAAATCCCTATTCAGAGGGCATGGAAATAGGGTGTAGCATTAGTAGTTCTTTTTCTTAAGGAAATAAGGTTAAGTTCAGAATCCTTCCTTTTATAGGCCCGAGAGGGGCGTTCAGGTTCATAATAGAGAAGGAGGTTCTCTGTTTGTTCAACTCATTTAGATTTACTCTTCGGCTTGATACAACTGGAGCCTGAGGAGAGAGAGCTTCCCAATACGATGCTTGTACTTTAGTGCTGCCTCCTAGTGGATGAAGCGGGACATTACCCTGAGTCCGACTTACCTCGCTATTCATCAACTAGAATCCCAATTCCCAGCTAAGAGACCCAATTGGGCATTCTGTTTTATGCCAATTTTGTGAAATTGTTTAATTCACAAAATATTTTCATGAGATAGGCAGTGCTGCTGCCTAATTCATGAAACAGGCAACGACACTGCCTAATTCATGGATTTGGCAATTTTTCTGCTTAATTCATGAAATAAACAATGCTTATTCCATTAATTAGGCAGAAGATTTGCAGATATTATGAATTAGGCAGCAGCATTGCCATCTCATGAAATATGCAGTATTTTGCTTACTTCGTGACTAATGCAATTTCACAGATTTAACGTAACATGAAATAGGCAGTACTGCTGTCTAATTCACGAAATAGGCAATGATGCTGCCTAATTAATGGATTCAGTAAATTTTCTGCTTCTGTATGGAAGGACTAACCACTGTGTTTATGCAATCAAAGCATAAAGAAGATGGTATGAAAACTAGTTGTAAAAGACTGTTGGCCCTTTGGTAAGCAGCTACCCGGATGTTTGAAGTAGATGAAGCAAGTATAGAACTATACAAAACGTACAGCTTCTCTTTACTCCAGGAAATGTCATCACACAGTACAACTCCTGTCATGAATCCAGTTTTGCTATGTAGTGAATACTGAGACACAGTACAGACAGTAGATCAAATTGAAGTTTATCCTAGGTTTCTAAGTTGTTGCTTATATCCATGTATGTCATTATCTGGTCTTTTATTTCAAGCATATGTAATGAAGTTGACTGTTCCATAAACCATCTTTGTTTTTCATTAGATGTGTGCTTGCTGTTAATTGTATTGAAAAAAGGTTAAAATAATTAAACCTCTCAGAACTAGAATCACTGATACTGTTCTTACTGTAAGTAAAAATGCCAAAGAACAGCATTAACTAGGACCTCAATCTCTGTGTAGCTTCTTTCACTTTAAGAGCTGTATGATAGGATTGTGTGTATTGCAAAAAATGAAGGAAGTGTTATATGCTGCAGGATTTTTTAATTAAAAAGCACATATACCACTGTACAATAAATATACAGATCCGTTTAAAGTGTGGGGCTATAGTCCAAAGTATAGCGTTTTCCGCATGTTTGTCAGTAAAGGATACCGCATGCATTTTTAGTGAGACGCATAGACCAGTGTTGTGTTAACCAAGAATTCAGTGGTGGGATTAGGTTCCGTCTCTTTGGGGGAATAGTTTTCACTTCCGGGGGGGGGGGGGGGAGGATGCAAAATGGTGTTGTGAGCCTCTTCCTAATGTAGGAATGTTTGATGGACACCCATTGGAAAAAGAAAGATGTCACTGTAACTAGTTTTTGATCTGTTAACATCTCCATCGGGGCTCCTTTCATTTAAGACCCTATGTTGTTTATAGTTTACTCATGGACCCCATGTGCGTGGCAGGGGGCTCTCTCCGTTATTGCCATGGCCCTCTACGGGCTGGGCTGCCTGCCTCTGGGGCTCGGGGGACCCCTACTTTACCATGCCTGAACAGACTACAGCTGCCTTAAGTAGGAGTATGTTTCTTAGGACAGGAAATACAATTGAATAAGTTTCACGCAAGTTCCCAGTAGATTCAGGCCGTGACTGTCATTTCCTCCACTTTCTAGGATGTTATTTTCAACAGCTTTATCAGGAGGGGGATTCTCACATTAAACATGTACTCAAAGAAATATGTTGATAAACTAGACTGGTGAACGAGAAGAGCGAATTTAATGAGAGAAAGTTACAGATATAGTCTTTGCATTTACATAGATAGTCAAATCCAGTCAAAGGCCACACGAGATGTTAACACACTTTGGGCAGCATTACCCATCTTTGGGCAATGTTAACACGCGATGCAATGGAACATATGGCTGGTAGCTGCCAGAAGCTTACCCAGCCCCACCCTGGGGTGGGAAGCTGGCTGACCCATGATGTGTCCACCAGAGAATGCCGGTGATGCATCGCATGTTACCGTTGCCCAAAGTGAGATAACGGGCCTCCTCCTGTGTGGCTGGGCCTGTGCTGTCCATTCCCATGGTGAGGTCCACCATCACCATCGAAACACGGGTGAAAGGCCCAGACCAGACAGATTAGAGACCACATCATGCCCCCAGTCTGCCCAGCACCCTTAAAAGGGCTGTATGGGAGAGCACAACCTGCCTTGCAGCAATTGCCCAAGGCGCTCACTCCATGGAGCAACTGAGCAGCACCCGCCACAGGGTAATGGAGCACGAGGACAGCCAGTCCAGTGTGGTAAGCCATCGCCCGGGGGGGGGGGGGGGGACAGCTGCCAGGACAGATGCCCAGTGGTAGTTATAACTCAGGTGTGTGTGCCCATTATATCATTTCCACAGCTGTCAACCAACCGTGCCACATCACACACATCAGCGGGAGTACAGGCCCTTGCTGTACCGCGAGTAGCCCCACAAGCCACCCACCAGAGGGGAGCAGTCTGGGTGGAGGGGAACACGTGGGCATTCATTGGCCTGTGGGGAGAACAGCAGGTTCAGCACAAGTTCTGCAAGAGGTTCTGCAATTAAGGGTGTTTCAGGGCATCTCCCAGTGAGCGAGGGAGCTGGGATATGACCAGAACATGGGGCAGTGCTGCCAGCAGGCCAAGGCCCTAAAGAGGGGCTTATAAGGAGATGGAGCAGACCAAGAAGTCCACTAACAGCTGGAAAATGTATTTATTTATTTAAAACATTTTTAACCCGCTCATCCTACCACAGGCAGCTCTGGGCGGCACACAATATAAAACATTAACATTAAAAACAACTTTTAAAATAGACAACAAAGGAGGTATAAAAGATCCCCAACCACCCTAACCCATTCCCCCGCCTGCCCATCCCCCCCCAAAAAAGCCAGGCGAAATAGCCATGTCTTGCAGCAGCGTCGGAATGAGGGGAGATCTGGGGCCAAACAGGCCTCCACTGGCAGGGAGTTCCACAACTGTGGGGTGACCACCAAGAAGGCCCTCTCCATCGTGGCCCACTGGCAGATTCAGGGGACCTCCAGGAGAGTACCCCCGATGACCGCAGGGGCCGATGCAGAACCCGGGAGGCAAGGTGGTCCTGCAAATAGGTTGGGCCGAGGCCGTTTAGGGCTTTATAGGTAAGCACCAACACCTTGAATCGGGCCCGGAAGACTACAGGCAGCCAGTGCAGAGACCAAAGAACCAGTGTAATATGTTCCCGGCGGCCCAATCCCACCAGGAGACGGGCCGCCGCATTCTGCACCAGCTGCAGTCACCGTACCATCACCAAAGGTAGCCCCATGTAGAACGCATTGCAGTAGTCAAGCCTAGAGGTGATGAAGGCGTAGATGACGGTGGCCAGGTCAGAGTCCGAAACATACGGCTGAAGCCAACGCACCAGATGTAATTGGCGGAAGGCACTCCTTGCCACAGCCTCCACCTGAGCATCCAAGTGGAGTTGTGAGTCAAGGAGCACCCGCAGACGCCGTACCTGGGGA
>QEPC01013194.1:28963-54624 GCA_003113815.1 Sphenodon punctatus | reverse complement strand
GGGGGGGGGGGGGGACAGCTGCCAGGACAGATGCCCAGTGGTAGTTATAACTCAGGTGTGTGTGCCCATTATATCATTTCCACAGCTGTCAACCAACCGTGCCACATCACACACATCAGCGGGAGTACAGGCCCTTGCTGTACCGCGAGTAGCCCCACAAGCCACCCACCAGAGGGGAGCAGTCTGGGTGGAGGGGAACACGTGGGCATTCATTGGCCTGTGGGGAGAACAGCAGGTTCAGCACAAGTTCTGCAAGAGGTTCTGCAATTAAGGGTGTTTCAGGGCATCTCCCAGTGAGCGAGGGAGCTGGGATATGACCAGAACATGGGGCAGTGCTGCCAGCAGGCCAAGGCCCTAAAGAGGGGCTTATAAGGAGATGGAGCAGACCAAGAAGTCCACTAACAGCTGGAAAATGTATTTATTTATTTAAAACATTTTTAACCCGCTCATCCTACCACAGGCAGCTCTGGGCGGCACACAATATAAAACATTAACATTAAAAACAACTTTTAAAATAGACAACAAAGGAGGTATAAAAGATCCCCAACCACCCTAACCCATTCCCCCGCCTGCCCATCCCCCCCCAAAAAAGCCAGGCGAAATAGCCATGTCTTGCAGCAGCGTCGGAATGAGGGGAGATCTGGGGCCAAACAGGCCTCCACTGGCAGGGAGTTCCACAACTGTGGGGTGACCACCAAGAAGGCCCTCTCCATCGTGGCCCACTGGCAGATTCAGGGGACCTCCAGGAGAGTACCCCCGATGACCGCAGGGGCCGATGCAGAACCCGGGAGGCAAGGTGGTCCTGCAAATAGGTTGGGCCGAGGCCGTTTAGGGCTTTATAGGTAAGCACCAACACCTTGAATCGGGCCCGGAAGACTACAGGCAGCCAGTGCAGAGACCAAAGAACCAGTGTAATATGTTCCCGGCGGCCCAATCCCACCAGGAGACGGGCCGCCGCATTCTGCACCAGCTGCAGTCACCGTACCATCACCAAAGGTAGCCCCATGTAGAACGCATTGCAGTAGTCAAGCCTAGAGGTGATGAAGGCGTAGATGACGGTGGCCAGGTCAGAGTCCGAAACATACGGCTGAAGCCAACGCACCAGATGTAATTGGCGGAAGGCACTCCTTGCCACAGCCTCCACCTGAGCATCCAAGTGGAGTTGTGAGTCAAGGAGCACCCGCAGACGCCGTACCTGGGGAACCAGCGGAGGGAAAACCCCATCAATGATAGGGGCTGTTACCCCCGCTGCCTTACCCACCATCATCACCTCCTTGATGCCTTACCCGACATCACCTTTTGTCGGAATTCATCTTAAGTCGGTTTGCCCTCATCCAGTCCCTCACAGTTTCAAGGCACCTGTTAAGGACTGAGACTGCTAGGCCTGGGTCTGATGAAAAAGAGAGGTAGAGCTGGGTGTCATCAGCATATTGATGACCCCGCACGTCAAACCTCCGGACAAACTCGCCAAGCAGCTGCATATACACATTAAAAAGGAGAGGGGACAAACAGAACCCTGCGGGACTCCACACAAGAGGTCTCGATGTGATGAAAAATAATCACCGAGTATCACTCCTCCTTCCATAGGATGCTTCCCAAGGAATCTCAATGTAAATGATAGCTTCCGCCAGATGTATTTAATATATGGATGCTTATTCCCTTTTATGACTTTTGAAATTTGTTTGACGTTTGACTTGAAGGTACGGTATGTTGTACTTTGTGTTTATGCTTTATGTTTATTTTATGGTTGTCAAGATACTGTTGTGTGTTTTTGTGTATGTGTCTGGCCACGGCGAAAGCCAGTGCCAAATAAATAATTTGATTTGAGTATCACTCGCTGAGTTCTTCTGGCCAGGAAGGAGCGGAATCAGTCAAGAACCATACCACCCACCCCTGCACGGTCCCGCAGGCACGTCACCAACATCTCATGATCAACGGTATTAAACGCCACCAACCGATCTAATAGAATCAGCAGGGCCGAACGTCCCTGATCTAATTCTCAGTGAAGATCGTCAACCAACGCCACAAGCACAGTCTCGGTGCCATATCCCGGGTGAAACCCTGACTGTGAGGGATCAAGAAAACCGACACGATCCAGGTGCTCCTGCAACTGCCAGGCAAGGGTCCAGTTCACAACAGGTGGCCCTGACAGCCCCAAGAACATCCTCCGCATCGGCAGGGGTCATTGGCTGAAACTGATCCCACAAACAAGGACAAGAGGGGGCCTCCATAACCTCCAATTGCCCTACTGCAGAAAATGCAGCGTCAAAACCATGGTGAATCTGCGCGATTTTATCCACAAAATAATCCACAAACAAGTCACAGCAGGCACTAGATGACTCCACTCCAAGGTGGAGGGAGGCTGGACTGACCAGCCCCCACACCACCAGGAGCAGCTCCGCTGAACGGGATTTAGTGGACGCTATAAGAGCAGCAAAGAACTCTTTCTTTGCTGTTCGCATAGCAACGGCATAGGCTTATAAACTCACTCTATGCCATAACCTGTCAGCTTCAGGATGTGAACGATGCCACCGTCGCTCCAACCGCCTTCCCTCCTGCTTCAGCACCCACAGCCCCTCCAAAAACCAGGGAGGCCTGCGGTGCTGCTGCTTGGGAAGTGAATGCCTCGGAGCTATCCAATCAATGGCCTCCGTCAGAAAGACATTCTACAGCTCGATGAGACCATCGATGGGACAGCCTTCCAGATCAGAGGGTATATCCCCCAAAGCCTCCTGGAACCGCTCCGGTTCCATCTGTCTACAGGGGTGGACCATTCGAATAGGTTCCACGCCCCTCCGGGGGCAAACATGCGCCAGGAGAGGGGCCTGCAGGAGGTAATGGTCTGTCCATGACAGTGGCACAGCTGATATCTTCCCCACCAACAGACCCCCCGCCTGAAGACCGGTGCAAAACACAAGGTCTAAGGTATGTCCCCCCTGGTGTCGGGCCGCTGCCCCTCTGGGACAGGCCCATGGTGGCCATGAACTCACGCTCTGCATCCCCAAGATCGGCATCGATGTGGATGTTGAAGACCCCAAGACTATCGTCTTCGGGGATTACAGCACCACTCCTGACACCAGGTCCACTAGAGCATGCAGGGAGGCCGCCTTACAGGTGGGCGCACGGTATACAAGCAGCACTCCTAAACTGTCCCCTGCCACATCAAACACCAGATGGAGACCCTCAACCCCCATTATGGATTGCACTGGATACCTCCGAACAGCCCAACCATCCCTAAAAATCATGGCTACACCACTCCCCCACCCCCCCATCCTTCTGACCGCGGTTGATGCTATACGGAATACTTGGCTGGAACAAGGTCAGCCAAAATAGGCCCCGACTCCATGTCCAGCCAGGTTTTCGTGATGCATACGAGGTCGGCCGCATGGTCCAAGATCAATTCCTGAACCGCTGTTGCTTTATTTGCTACCAACCTCACATTCACTAGCATCAATACATGGTCAGGGGCCCTCTGATTCAGAATCACCTGCTAGATGGATGGTGCAGGGAACAGATATTAAACACCTGTCCTGCCACCCAGCTCGAGCATACCCCCCCATACAGACCATACCTCCCACGTCCTATCATGACCCCAATGGCTGTGTCCCCTCCCCCACCTGACCCCAGACCCGACTCCCCTGTGGCTGTCCTGCCCCAATTGAGGGGAGGATCCCCACCCACCCAGCCATCCCCAAATTGGACCCTCATCCCCTCCCTAATCCAAATCCCCTCTATAGCCTCCCTCCCCCTACCAACCGCTCTATAAAATAAATAAAGGAAGAAACCCCCCACCAATCATCTCCCACACATCCCCCCTTTAAACAAGTATCCCCAATACAAACCCCACAATTTACTGCCAACAGATGGGACCCTACACCCCAGCGCGCTCAGGCCCCCACCAAAATGCTGCCCTATATTAATGCCCTGGACACCTTCCTCTGCATGGATGGGGACATCGTGGCCACTGGCCTCAGCGCTGGCCATGAAAACTAGGGCTGAAACTCAATCTCAAGTTTTTCTTGGTTATCGTTGAGAATCACGGTTCTCGATTTATTGTAAGTGAAACGATAATCGAGAAAAAAATCTCGAAATACTATTTATCGTTTACCATTTACCGTGTGCCACTTACCATGTACTGCATTCATCCCAGTAATGCACATGCGCAAAGTGACATTTAGTAAATGGTAAATTGCGGTTAACAGTAAACGATAAATGGTATTTTGAGAAAAAAATTCTGAACAGAGATCTTGATCTGTTATCAGGATTGTACTGAGATCTCAGTGACAATTTTTGATTCTCGCAAAAAAGAAAATGTTTTTCCTTTCAGCCCTACTGGAAACTCCACCTCTGCTGCCCAGTCATAATGCGCCCACTCCAGTTCCCCCCACAGAGCTTGGGCCATTCTGGGAGGCGCACTCCATACCCGCCCCACCCTGCAACCAGGGTTTGACTTGGAGGACTCCGAGACAACCCTTGTGACCCTTGACTTCAACCCTGAGAGCCAGCTGTAGGTCCCAGAGCCAATGGAGATGGAGGAGGAGGGGATACAGGACCTGGAGCTTCTGGAAAGCATGCTGGCTGTGAAGGTTCTGGTAAGCGAATGCACCCGGGTGGAGAGGAGGGAGCAACCAATATCCACCATTCACTAATGGGGATGTCGTTTCTCACTGTTTCCACAGGTAGCCGGGACAGCGGGGGGGGGGGGAGTCAGAGAAATAACCTTGGGACACAAAGGCATCTTGCAGGGGCAGTAGGCATGGTTAGAGTGTGGGAAGACAGCATGGGGGGACATGTGTTGGGGGGTCGGATGGTAAGTGGGCGGCCAGGGAGGGCAGGGTCAGCTGCAGGGGCAGAGACAGCTGACGCAAGGGGCATGGACAGAACACCAGAGTGGGTAGATGGAGGTGGGGTGGCCCGAACCAATGGCTTTCTTGTACGCCCCGCTACAGGTTCACCAGTGAAACGAGTGCTGGCCCTGGCACCACCAACCCCAGTAGTTCAGCAGAACCAGACCCAGTGGGCAGAGGTTCAGCAGCGCAGAGAGGATCTGGTGCAGCAGCTGCTGGATGAGACCACCCAGTGGGCAGTTGAGATACGGAATACCATACTGTCCCTGGCCCAGGAGCATCAGTGGTTCCTGCAACAGAATGCTGCAGAACAATGGGCCCTGGCCAACAAGACCCACTTGGAATGCCACTGGAAGAATCGGCAGTGGGACTGCCTCATCAGGGAGCTGCAGGGGTGTCACGAAACACTGCTGAAGGGGAGCCGCAGCCTGTGTGGCTGCCTGGATCATGCCCTGGGCATGCAGCATGCCCTCCACCATGTGGGCACCATCACCACTGCTATAACAGCTGCTCTGGTACAGACCCCACATGCCAGGCCTCCACTGCTTCTCCTGACAATGCTCCAACCAGGGTCCATCTGCCCAACCGGTTCTCTCCAGCAGCCAGCCCCATCCCTGCCAGCTCAAGCCACCAGCAGCAGCCCAAGCAACCCACCGCCTGCAGTCCTGCTGCAACCAGCACCCGTGAAGCCCCAGGTGGAGGAGGAGTAACAGTAGTAAGGAGACCAGCCCTTCAGCATGACCCACTCCAAGTGAGCATGGTCTGCTGTGGGAAGGTGAGGAAGGGGAAGAGGAAGTAGACCTTAAACTCGTTTTGTTTTGTCCACACCACCCACCCACCCCCAAAAAAAAACTGGTGACGTAACCATTTATTTATTTTGCTTGTTCCTCCATTCTTTTGCATCCTGTTAATAAAACAGTTCCTTTTTGTTAATTTTGGTGTCAATCAATTTTCTGGGGACGGTGGGAGCACACCTCTCAACCTCTGAAATGAGGAACATGGACTCCCAAAGTGAGAGACAGTGTGGAACATACATCTCTACATGCACACATTCCACACAGTGCATAGCTGAATTATCAGGCTGGGTGTAACAAAGGACATTGTAAAGATGTCAAAGCTCTCATATCCATGAAGTAACTGCTTTTGTGCAAGCCAGCCCTCAATCCATTCCATGCCAGCATACCATGTGAGATATGCTGTAATGAATGATAAGGAATGTCCCCGGCAAACAATGGTGGCATCTTGATTACCTGCACTGGACTACCTTTACTGCCCATAATGGGGACTGAAGGGATACAATGGAACTACATCTCTCAAAGGAGGGTGGAATGCCAAGGAAGGGGCACAGGTTGATTTGTTTATTTATTTATTTATTTAAATTTTGTGCCATCCTGCCTTAGGCAGCTCGGGACAGCTAACAGAGAAGTAATAAAAACACAAATATGAATATGAAAACACATAAAAATAATATACCATAAAACATTGCTAGAGCAAAACCTAACCCAACCCCACCCCTCCCACTACCTTCTTCCTCACCAAAAGCCCAGAGAAACAGCCAGGTCTTACACTGTCGAGGAAAGATCAGGGGACAGAAGACCTGTACCGGGAGGGACTTCCACAGCCTTGGAGTGGCCACCGAGAACACCGTCTCCATGGTTGCCACCTGCAACACGCAGGGGACCTCAAGGAGTGTGCTCTCGGCAGCCCACGGGTCGATCTAGAACCGGGGTGTGTGTGTTTCCAGTTGGTATTCTAGGTGCCTCCATCGCGTTCAGTGGACAATTCCTATCATTCCTTTCAGTATGTCCCCGCTGTGGGATGTGCCTACTCTCTGCTCTGGCAACAAACATTGTACAGCGTGCTTCCAGGGCCCTGCATCTCATTCTGGCCCTTCTGCCTGTGTCCTGGGAAGACGGTGCTCTTGCTCCACACCCCTCTACCCCAGCTCATACCCTCTACTGCCAGGGCTATGCCTTCACCATGTACCCCGCTGTGTCCCCCTCTCAATGGTACCAGTGCTTGACCCTGTCTCCAGAACCCAGACTAGGAAGATGGACACTGCTACAGTACCTGAGAAGGGGAGCAGAAGCCATGCCCCCCCCCTACACCTTCTGAGCATGGGAGGTGAGAAAGACCGATAGCACTGATGTGAGTGGAGGCGTGGGGCCACCGGTTCTGTTTTCCATCCCACCCAGAACCAGATGGGCAGGGAACTGCATTGCCCTTCCATCTCAGGACCTGGGAAGGGGGCCAAGGGAGGCATCATGGCACCCAGTGTGGGGGGGGGGGAGGTGGAACAGATGGGGGTCGTGGTCGTTGTTACCCATGACTCATTCCCAAACAGCCACTGCAGTCCCCAGATCCCTATGGTTTCCCCAACCCTGGTCTACACCAACACATCCCTCCAGTGCTCAGCCTCCATGACCCCCATGCCAAGTGAGTGCTGAGGCCCACAGGGACTGCTGGTGGGAGTGCTAGAACTCCCTCTGGCTCAAGCTGTGGCCCACCCACTTGAGCTGGGTGAGGCAAGAGCAGAGATGAGGGACATCTCCTTGTCTTTCGAGCTCCAATGCTTCCTCACCCAGCATGTAAGTGCTGTGAGTGCCGTATTGCTTGGCCAGACGCAGGCTCCATATACCTCCCCCCCCCCCCAACCTGGCAGGTACTGCTGCCCCATCCAATCCATTTGCCCAGTCCGGTTTCCCCCCTCAGCCAATCCTGACCACCCAGCAACAACTGTGGGAGCCCTTCCCACCCTGCACCTCCCGTTCATCACACGATCATGCCCTCCCACCCACTAGCTGTTCCAGTGCCTCAGTCATCTTGCCCACTGGAGCCACAGGCTGAGAGGAGAACATAGCCGGGAGAGGAAGAGGGAGGGAAAGGCCCTGATAGGCACTGATTCCAACCTCTCCGGCCTGTACAGACCTACCCCCTCCCCGTTTCCTATTCCCTCACCCTAATGTAAATAAATCCCCCTTTGCACCCATACCATGAGTCCCATGTCCTCTCTCAGATGGGTGGGGGTGCAGGCAAGCCAGGGGCTTTGGTAACTTTTGGTGTTGTTGAGCAGCTATCAGCCCGTGGGCCTCAGGGTGGTATGGGCAGGCATACCACTGAAGTGTCCCAGAATTCCCAGGATGTACAAGATGTCACATCTCTGCTGTAGTCCTGGGAGGCCACTGTGATGCCCCCCATACCACCCCCCATGGAAGGGATGAGTGAGTGGGGGTGATATCCAAGCTGTCAGTGGGCACAGAGGTTTCCAGCCAAATAATTCTCCTCTCTATAGATCATTTCAATCAAGTTTATTGTTTAGTGTTTTATTTTTTCCTGTTACAAGATTTATCTGCACTAGTTTCACTGTTCCAGCATTGTGTTAAAAAATATGTATTGTTCAATCATGTGTTCTTTTCTTTGTGTGAACAACTCTAGGGAGTTCATGAAAGGTGGTGGTGGTGGTGGTAGAGCTCAGGTTGTGGGTGGTAATGAAAGCAATTCTAGAGGGAAGTGTTTGCCTGCTTAATGGGGGAGAATGGTTTGTTAATAATAATAATAATAATAATAAATATTATAAGCATTTGTATAGCGCCAGCTGTGTATCTGGTGCTTTACAGAACAATAAGATAGACACAGTCTGCCTACGGCTTACAGTCTAATAGAAACAGGAGGGAGACAAGGAGAGGGGACATAGGGAGAGACAAGGGATCAATAACATTCAAGCGGATGCGAAGTCTCAGGTGAACCTGCTTGGCTTGGTTGCAGTTAGGCAGGAGTCTGCAGGGAGGGCAGACAGTAAATATTGAAAGGAAAGTTCTAACAGGCGTCGGGAAAGGCGTCAAGGAAGCGGTGGGTTTTGAGGAGGGATTTGAAGGTGCGGAGGAAGTGGGCAAGGCGGATGTGGGTAGGGAGGGAGTTCCAGGCATGAGAGGCAGCAAGGGAGAAGGGACAAAGGCGGTTAGGGGAGCAGGGAGACGAGAGCGAGGGAGGGGGTTAACTGTTGAGGGAAGGTGGTAGATGGTTCATGCTGAATGGCAATGGTACGAGTCAGGTTG
Source organism: Sphenodon punctatus (assembly GCA_003113815.1). Taxonomy (NCBI): domain Eukaryota; kingdom Metazoa; phylum Chordata; class Lepidosauria; order Sphenodontia; family Sphenodontidae; genus Sphenodon; species Sphenodon punctatus. Next base: position 45,722 of record QEPC01013194.1, on the reverse strand, counting down.
TGGGTGGAGAAGCAGGTACCTCATCTGAGGCACAAGTGGAAGGTGGATGCAAAAAACTCAGTGCTCTGAAAAGAGGGAATTCTCTGGGGCTACAGGTGGAATGGGCTGCTGATCCAGAAGGGCAGGCAAGAAAGGCTGCTTGGGTCCCTAGGAGGTTCCCAATTGGCTGCCATGGGGGCCAGATCCGAAGGAGGAGTCCCACCCTGGGTGGGCAGGGCAGTTGGTGGTGTGGGGATCATTTCCTAGAAGTGCTATGTGGGTATTTGGGGGATGGCATGCTTCAGGGTTAGCTCAAAAAGTATTTTAGTGGAGTTCAACATGTCCCAGAGGGGTGGGAGGCATGTTTGCACAGGTGTCGCGCTGCGTTCTCTTTTTAACAAAGGAAAGAAGGCTAAGTTTTCCAGCTGAACTAATCATACTGGATTGGGCTTTTTCTCCTAATTGTATAAAATGAGTTTTACACTTTACTTTGAGGCCAGGCTAGCAAAGCAAGTATTGTAAAATGACAATATATTTATAAATAAATGGAACATGAAACTTTTGAATATAAAAATATGCATAGTTTACTTAAATTTAAATATAAAATATCAGTAGCTTACATAGAATGGTATTGATAGCCAATCAAATTTACATGATCTTAAAACATTTCTATTTTAAGAAAAAGCTTCTTAAAACTTAACATATGCACAATTCATTGGCTCAAAGATATCAAGAATCATACATTACATTCTTTCCAGTTCTTCCCTTTGTCTGCCAAGATGTTGGTGAGAAAGAAATCCCATGCTGTGTGGAATTTCAGTCTCAAAAAAGCCAGGCTGTGTGTCTCTTCTTAAGCTTGCCTGCATGGGAGGCTCACATTCCTGAGGACTGATGATGCTGATGTCAGTTAGCAAGGAAATACACTGGATTCTATTTGGCTCTCTTAATTCTGAGCAAGTAAAGAAAGTTTAAATTTTCTTCAAGGTTTGAACAAACCTCTTATTTCCATCAAATTTAATTGTCGGATTACAGAGATCATAGCGTCAAGGTTGTTTTAACTATTAATTAAATAGATATGTTAGCTAGAAAAAACTAACTTAAATCTTCCTTCTCAGTTTGGAGATGTTTATGGCCTGATCATTTGTCATTTAGACACATAAACTTATAAGGTTCCAGACACTTCGACTGGCAAGAGGCCCTTTGATTTGGCCTCTCACTCCTAGCCATTTGACTCCGTTTCCTTGGATACGGTGAAAGCTCATTTGGGAAGTTTAGAAAAAAGCTCATTGGAATGTAGCTGAAGAAGCTTCAGCCTGAACCAAGCTAACCACAGAAGTTGATTTTAGAAATCAATACTGCAAAACACAAATCCAATACACTGAAATAGAAAGTTAACATATAGAAACTCAAAATCAATACATTGGGAACACAGATGGCCAAAAATATATGCTTATAATACGAAATACATGACACAGGGCACACTGGTAACAGCATATACTGCCAATGACTTTCTATGTATTTGTATAGCATGGGTTCCTGATTGATGGGTTCCTGATTGATAACTAGGACCTCTGGGCACTACTTCAGTATAAATACCAAACAAAACCAATAGCAACAATGAAACCACATTATCCGACACTACTGAACGGCACTATTCTACACACAAGGGGGTTATACTATTTACATGGGGGATCATCCATGTGGCTTATCTGTTGGCACAGGACATCCCTTGTCACCCCAGACAGGCACTTCTCTTCCTGGATTGTCCGCGCCCTGAACAGAAGCACCGCCTGGTCGGATGGACCAGGAAGTGGGTTGTCCAAAGCGGCTACATCAGTCTCACAGATGTTGTGCAAGACACAAGCTGCAGAGATCATTGGGGGCAGACCACACCTTAAACTCTATACAGGCTGCAAGACAACCTCAGTACTGCTTTTGGACCCTGAATACTCCACCATGACCCGGGTGGTGCACAACTGCTGGTTAAAAGGCATTCCTCAGCAATGCAGGGCACGCCATAGGGTCTCATAAGCTATGGCTTCAGAAGGTAGGTCATGTACCCCAGAATAATGGGTCCATGACCACCCCCTCAATGTTCACCAGGAGGTTGGGCGCAAAGTACCCCAAGTACATGTGGCCGCAAAAGGGTGATAGGTGGGTGTTGTGGACACAGCCATGATGTCCGTGAATCTTGCCTGGTGTTCCATGGCCACCTGGAGTACCACTAAGAAATACCCGTTGCTGCTGATGAAGTCATCATGGGTGTAGGGTGGCTTGATGATGGGGATATGTATGCCATTGTTTGTCCCAATGCAATGGAGGAACGCCAACCCCTGAAAGCCCTCAATTACCACCTTGGGGTCAACCAATTGGACCACTTGGTCCAGCAGCACATCCTCGATGATCTTGCACACCTCCACAACTATGGAGGCCACAATGGCCCACCACAAACTGCTGGGCCACAGAGCAGCATGAGTCTGATGTCACTAGCTTTCATGTTGTGATGGGAACACACTTCACCAAGTTAATGGTGCCCTGATCATGGTGGGTTCCTGCTCCAGCACTGGTCCAAGGATCTCTGTGATATGTAAAAGGAGCCTCCTGGACATCTGTAAGTTCATGGTTCACTCCTCTCCCCAGGTGGCCAGCGCCACCTTCCCACCACTCTATTGCGTGGCATGACCCAGGTGGTCCCGGCGAGAGGCATCGCCTGGTGCAGAGTCAACATGGTGGCTGCAGAATCCTACAACAGGCACACCACTGACCTCCAGGTGGGCCAGCATCCCCAGCAGCGTACTCACTCCCTGCAGCTAAAGGGCACTGGTGAGCTGCCTGACCCTGTAGGGGCAGTGTATGCTGCTGCACCACACATCCTTGGCCACAGCTCCAGCAACCATATGCAGATAGGTGCCACAGGCCATGTTCCGCTGTGAGGAGATGACTAGCACCACCTGTATCATCTCCTCGGTCTCAATGGCAGTGTGGAGTAGCTACACAGCCGATAGCAACTCCTGCTCCATTGTTGTCACAAAGACGACTGATATCATCTGACAACACACCAGAGTTTTTGAACTGGTGAAGCACCCCCTCCCCCATGACCACCTGTCTGACGTCACCTGACTGGATGTGTGCCCAGCTATTGGTTGGGATGGTCCCTACACAGCTGGGTCTTTTCTTCCTCATGAGGTTACACCCTGTCACAGCCCTCCAGTGGTTAATCCTATCCAGTTGGTAGCACCATAATGAGCTCATGACATCTCCCACTCATGGGGATTGGTGGGAGATGGAGGATGGGGAGGGGAGCTTGAAATCAAGGTAACGACATGGCTGGAGCAACACTTGGAGGGGGGGACAAGGTTGGGGTAGAGGAGGCTATTCCGAGTAAGGCTCTGAGGTGTGATGAGGAATGGAGGGAGCAGCAACCCCTGTCCGCGGTGCACCCACCATTCATATTTCCACCAGCAGCCATGCAGGCAGGTGGAGCACTTGGGCTGGCCCACATCAGAGGCATACCACTAGATCCCCAGTTCCCTGCACCAGTGCAACCTTCCTGTTGTGTCCTGGTAGGTTGTGGTCACGGTGTTGCCCATCCCTTGCCTCGATGACTCCCAGCACCATGGTTCTCGCTGCCCAGGTGAACATGCATACTCCATGCTTGGAAAACTCATACTGAGCTCCCTGGAGCTTACACAATGACTCTTGGTGGGAGTGAGCCATGTGAGAGCCTCTTCTCCCTGTCACTGGTAGCCTCGAGCTCTCTTCTGTGGGAAGCATTCCCACTCCACCCATAGGGAGAGGGTGTTATAGAGGGGACTGCAGGGCTGGTCTTAGGGTGGGCAATGGAGGGTTGCGGAGGTGGGGCTGGCTTGGGCACTGGGCAGATGTGTGATGTGTCTTGCCCATGGGTCCTACTTCTAAGACCTGCCCTGGATAGGATACCCTTGTCTTGTCTCTCTCTTCCTCTGTTCCAGGGTAGCACACCCCACCCCACAGATATGGATTGCCTATGGACATGGCCTGGTTCATGCGTGTCTGGGGTGCTCAGGGTCTCTGGCTGGGGAGGGTCTGTGTGAGGGGAGCTGGCCATTGGTTGAATTATAGGGCATTTTCAGACAAGACGCTCCCCTCCCACTCCCCATCCACTATACTTGTTGCAGGGCAGCCCTGCAACATGTATAATGGGTGGGTAGTGGGTGGGAGTGTCTTGTCTGAAAATGCCCATAGACCTAGCTAGTTCCCTTGTCTGGTGAAACAATACTTTTTTCTGGCTTGCAAGCAGCTTGTACTACTCTCTGCTCCATTCTGCCTTTCTGGAGTCCTTTCCTTCTATTCTCATCCCAGGATGTCAGCCCCATGGTGGCTGCTCCTGTCTGTGCCTGCTGTTTGGGCCTGAGGTAAAGGGCAGGGATGATTTGGGAGATTTTGGATACAATGGCCTTTGCCAATGTGTGGCTGGGGGGCAGATATACAGAGCACAGTGGCAGACCCACCCTCCTGCGTGGCAGCCTATGGGCTCATGAGCTGCCTGCTCCAGCTCCCCGGGAAGCACCGTGAGTGTGGGATGGCGTGCAAACACTGCACAGCCCAGCTCGGGTTCCTAGTTCAAAGGACTGCTGGATTGGGATGCCCGTGGCAATGGGCCTGTGCCATATGCTGGGACCGGGGAGGGGTGGTGCTGGCAGCATGTTGGGGAACTACGTGTTGCTGCCTGCCTTTCTCTCATTAGCATTCCCTTTCTGTATCCCCGCTCATTAAAGTAAGCGCCTTGCTTGATACAGTGTGCTTTTTGTGGGCGGCGACTGATTCCCATGGCTGGCCGGTGTCTGTGCCTTTATGCAGTTTTGTGTGCTAGTTGGGGATGCTCCCGCGCCCTCCTGGAGTCCTGGGCAGGAAGAGAGGACATGGCTGCTTTGATTTCTTCTGCCTGTAGTTTGCCATAGCTGTCCATTATGTCTGAGGGAGGGACAGTGGCGGTCCAGGGGATGGTGGGTGGAGTGAGGCAGGGCGATGCCTCCTCAACTCACCCTACCTCATGGTGTGGCAGAGTGAACGAAGGCAACCTGTCCAGTTGCTCCATGGCACGGCTGCTTGTTTGGACAGTTCTCCCCAGTGGCGCAGAGTGTGGTGCCCAGTGATGGGCAGGGGACTGGGCCCTCCTTGTCTTATATTGATATTTATTTATTTAAATAATTTTAGTATCCCACCCCTCCTGCCACAGGCAGCTTGGGGTGGCTCACAACAGCATAACAACAAAAAGCAAAAAACTATGAAACACACCCCTACACCCTCATCCCTCTCCTCCCCCCCCCATCTCCCCCGCCAAAGGCCTGGCGGAACAGCCAGGTCTTGCAGCTTTTACGAAAGGAGGGGAGGTCCGAGGCCAAATGCACCCCCACCAGAAGGGAGTTCCACAGTCTCAGCGCTCAACGAGAATGCCCTCCCCTGTGTGGCCCCCCGGAAGACTCGGTGGACCACAAGGAGGGCATACCCCGATGACCGCAGGGGCCGGTCTAGTACCCAGGGGGGTGAGGCGGTCTCGCAGATAGGCAGGGCCCAGACTGTTTAGGGCTTTATAGGTTAAAACCAACACCTTGAATTGGGCTCGGAAGACTATTGGCAGCCAGTGCAGAGATCAGAGCACTGGTGTAATGTGCTCCCGGTGGCCCAGTCCCACCAGGAGACGGGCCACCACATTCTGCACCAGCTGCGGCCTCCGGGCCATCACCATGGCTTTACCCAGTGCAGAACAGCGTGTTCTGTGAGTAGTTTCACGGCTGTCAATGATGCTATTCTCTGTGGCCACAATCCTGATACCATTGTCCCATTGTCCTGAGAGTCATTTCAAGATTGCAGTGTGTGCACATTGTTCTTGAGCATAAGAGTTTTCAGGACTGAGCCTGAAATGGAAACACTGAAAGCTTTCCATGTATTTGTATAGCATCTAGCAAGATGGGTTCCTGATCAATAACTAGGGTCTCTGGCACTACTTCAGTAACAATACTAAACCAAAACAATAGCAACGATAAAACCACATTATCTGGCACTACTGAACTGCAGTATTCATTGTAAATAATCCGAGAAGGAATTGTTATTGTAACACACTGATGAAAATCACAGAGAAATCTTTGCACAAGGAGATTCGAGGTTTGGCTGTTGGGAGTGCATTCCAGAGTTTAAATGCATAGCATACTATGCAGTGTCAACAAACCTCTTCAGTAGTCTGCTAGCATTAGTGTCTGAGGTGGACTAAATGAACTCCAAATGCTAAAGAAGCATAGCTGCTAGTGATGGATTTTTATTATGAAACTCATTTTAAGAAATCTGATGAAAAACCTGTCTTATGTTGCAGCTATAATCAGGCTCACATAGGTCCTAACAGAGCAAAGACCATTTGCTGGAGTCCAGAGGGACTACTTGTGCTTACAATTAAGTACATTCAGAAGCCATATTTAAAAATGGAAAGACTAGAACTGGCATCATGGATTCGGATTTAAAGGATTGAAGATGTTAGAAAGGATTGGAGAAGTTCTTAGAGGCTAGGTCCATCAATGGCAAGTAGTCAAGTTGGATGGTTGCACTTTTATCAGTATTCTCCATAAACAGAGAGACTCTCTTGTCCACTCCCAATTCACACAGACCAGGTATGAGACCTCTGACTGTCAGAGGCTGGGAGTAACAAGAATGGATTACTCCATTCTGAAGCAACCAAAGCTGGCCACTCTTGAATCTTAGGATGCTGAGCTAGACAAACCTTTGGTCTGACTCAGTCTAGTAGTTTGTATGTTCTTATCTGGCCTGACATCTTTGTGCGTATTTCTTTTTCTCACCCATACTAATGACCAAATGGGAAAGGGGAAAATAAGGGACTGGCTTTGAACTATGAAAAGAGAACAATTTTCTTAAGCCACCTGAGAAGACAGCTATGGGAGCCTTGGGAGAAATTATAGTTGAACCATATCAATTCAATTTATTTGTGGTGTGACACAAGGTCATTGCCAAAAGGAAAATACAAGATACAAACAACAGTTATAAATAAAATATACTTTGTGTTTCTTATAGCAACAAATTCAACCAATAACAGACTTATGTCACTGAGCATAAATAATAGCATAAAGCTCCTGCACCATGTCTGCATTTACTTTAAAATCAGGATTCATTGTGTATAGGATTTAAACTTCAAAAACGATTCCCTTTTATCAAAAGCTTTTACCAAAAAACCCATAACCTTACATGTAAGCTCCTGATGTACATCTGCCCAAAATGTCAAAAGTAGCTCCAAAGTTGATCTCCCAGGAAATTTGTCCAGCCAAGGAGCAAGCTATAACTCTTAGAGGCTGATAAAGCTGACAGGACATGATATACTCCTGCCTGACTAGAACGAGAGAAACTGTCTTGTCCACTCCCATTCCATTCAGAAACAAATATATACTTTAGCCTCGGCATCAAATGTCCTTTTGTATACTTCATACTGTGCCTTTTCAGTTTCAGGACATTTAAACATTTGCACACTCTTCTGATCATTTCTGTAATGTCTAACTTTTAAGGCATAGCTTGAAGGGAATTTTCTTCTGCTGAACGAAAACAGGATTTGGAAAACGTTCTGAATTAGGTAAGCGGATTTTTGTTTGCTGATACACTGAATACTATTAAAAGGTGCCAAGACAAACCCATATTAACAAGAAAAGTATTCACTGCTGAAAGTTACAGCTTTGCCTAAATTTCTGGCGCTTTATATTGCTAGAGGTCTTAGCAGGATGACGAAGCCCAGACAAGGAAATAAACATACACTTAAAAAGTGTCAGGGCTGTCACTAGAGTATGGACTTTGATCCCCATAGTCTTTAATGTGAAACATCTACACCAGAAAAATATTTTCACATCAACCTTTGAAATGAATTGGTCTCAGAAATCATCTGTGACATCTGTAGTCAAGATGAAAATAGAGGGATCTAATTGGTACTCTTCCAATAACAGAAATACATCGTTTAAATTCATAAAAATAAGATGAGAACTAAAACCATCCTCCGAGATCTTCATTCCCTGATATCATAGACAGATTTTTTCCTGTTTTACTTTATTCACTCCAGGAACCAGCTATTAAATTAAAGCATGAAATAATAATAATTAAAAAATTCCTAGCTCCTTCAATTTGACTGTTTATTCATTTTTGAAAACAAGAACTCAAACTTTATTTTAGAAGTTTTGGAATGCCAGAGAAGAGTGGTTCCAGTAAAAATGTCTGGAGATTTTCACCAGATTTACCAGTATGCTGGTGTGTCCTCTGCCTGCGCAGAGCAGTTGGGTTCCTTCCTTGAACAAGAGCAATGAGTAGGAGCCTTCCGTGCCTGGACCTACCCTTACCAAGAAGCAAAACTGGGAGCTCTAGAGTACTATGTTTGGCTCCACAGGCTCATTCAAAGTGAAAGGACAATGGTGGGCACTGGGCAATCACAGCCACCATGCTTCGGGGCTGGGGTGGTGAACAAGGCCAGTGATTCTCATATTCATATCGTCATTTCAAGTCTAGTCATGGAGTACATCACAGGGACCCATGTTCACGGTGTCTTCCCATTGCTGTCAACAATGGGCAAAACCCCACAGAACATAGGTCTCTGACTATATGTGTTGGAGGGCCCTTGTGGTGGTGGCAGCAGCTCAGCATGTGTGTGATCAGCTGCATAGTTTGCACATATCTGGACACAGCCCTGTGTCATGCTCAGGCTCTCTGCACCAGGGACAGCTGTGGACATGAGGCTTCAGGCTGCAGGAAGTTGGGGGCATTATATGAATAGAAATCTGACAAAGTAGTACAAACGTTCAAAGGGGTGGAATGCTTGCAGCGTGTCCACTCCTAGCTGATACAGTTTTTGCCCAGCTGGTTTTCATCTGGGACCAGCAGAAGAAAAGCATGAATAATACTGCAAAACATGTGGTATTTCTAGAGCAGCTCAAAAATATAGGATGGATATTATGCTCAAAAGAATGTTTCCATCCTAATTGTGAGGCCCCAAGTGATTTACGTATCTCAGATAAATAGAAAAAAATGGAGATGCTTATCAGAACCAAGTGCAAGATTAAATTATGAATGTCCCAACATGTCTTTAGGCAGCACAACAATTACAACTATACATCAAAAATTGGGATCAGGTGCTTAGGTGAAGTACCTCAAGCCTATTCCATTGATTTCAGTGGAGTCATGCCAATTTACAGAGAGCCAGCATAGCTAGTGCATAAGGTGTGCATTTGGGACAACAAATTCAGTAGTCAAATTCAGCTCTCTTAGGGTTTATTCGTACAAGACTCTGTTAAAGTGGGTAGTGACAAAAACCCACATTCTGAGTGGAGTGTGAAATCTTGATAACTTTTTGTAGTCCAAGATGATCCTTTGTTCTCTGCTACCTGATGCAAAGAGTTTGCTTGCAGGATCTGACTCTCATCAAGTAGTAACTTTGGGTGATTTCAGACATTACGTTTGTCTGAAATCATCACAGACAACCACAGTCAAGTGCGGGTGGTGGTGAATGGAGGTGAACGTCTGCTTGTGCGCATCCAGATGTTCACCTCAGTCAACCACCCCCTGCGGTAAATCTAACCACGTTTTGTTCTCCCGCACCACGGCGGCGAACAAAGCGTGGTTAGGGGGAATCCGGAACGCAGTGAAGGAAAAGTAATGTCTGTTACCTTACCTCCACCGCATTCCGGGGTCCCAGAGGTGGGTGGTGAGTGGCGGCAGCAGCCGGATAGGCCACTGCGGCTGCCTGTCTCGGGGAGGGCGGGCGGCCAGGGAGCACAGGGGGTGGGGTCGTGTGGCCCCACCCCCTCCGGGAGGGGGGTGCCCCTTTAGTCGTTACGGCTGGGCGCTTTCACCATGGGCCGTGGTTCGGCGGTTCCCATGGCCGGGGGCGAAGGGGGGGGGAACGTCTGTTGGCTCCCCCCTTCACCCCCGGCCGTGGTCTGAACCACCCTATGGCCCGTGGTGAAAGTGCCTGGCCGTAACGTCTGAAATCACCCATTGTTATGTGATTTGATTAATGAAGAGAAAGCTTCAGTCCCTGCTGCATTGTTTCCTATGTGCAACACCTTACCTTACCTCCAAGTGACTGTAGATGTGGAGAGTTCCAGAACCGGTGAAATGCAAGGGAATTGACAGCTGTATGGTTCTATTGATACTGGACAAAACACATGCAGAATAAGGAACTGCCAGTGGTGAGTTTACAAGGGGATGCAGGGAGTAAATACAGGAGTAATTGCATTCATGTTGGTAGAATTACCCTGGATTTACAATGCTACAGCAAAGAGCAGAATCTGACCTTCTGTTATCTGTTCTTGGCTGGGAAATGTTACAACCTATGTCAACTCGGCATGTGCTATTTCACTGGCAATTAACTGTTTCCTCTTGGATGTGCAGATTTGGCCTAGAATGTCACATTGTGGAAGTGCCACATACTTGAAATATTGGAAAGAGCAAGACACAGCTGGTAATCAGAACTAGTTTGCATAAGTATTGGGGCAGTGAAATAAATATGTTGCCAATAAAACTGAGTGAGAAGTAAAAACTCGGCTTTTCCCAAATATTACTGCTTGCCTCAGTGAATTAACTCTTTCCCTTGTATCAAAAAGGGCAAGCCAGTAATTTCACAAAACACATATTTTTAAAAATGGGTTTAGGCCCAGTACTTTAAATCCTGCCATTACTTCTAAAGGGAGCTAGGTGAAAAAGCTACCATTTTAATGCAAGTCTTCTAACTCATTGGCCAGATGCTGGTGGCAGTAGCAAGAGATGAGGTTTGTGATAGTCTGAGCCTTCGTGAGAGCTGGCGGGGTTAAGCCTCACCATGGGGGAAGTGGGCTCATAGAGCACAGGGGTTTGGTCATAGACATGGGCCAGTACTTGACTATGCATTGTTGGATCATTTTAACTGGAATCACATTCTTAAGTATCGGATAGTTCTGTGCTTTTGAGTGCTGCTTAGAGTCCTAACTTACAATTGGGACCAACCTCTACCGAGCCTTACATACCCTTGTTTATATACCTTATTTTCTCCTGTTTATACCCGGTGCTTTTTCAGCAGCTGAACAGCACACTGCTCTTTCCAACATCTCTGGCCCACCTGCAGTTGCTGGGCTCAGCTCCTTCCTTTCCTGGCTGCCACTGCGCTGCTCAGCCACTATTGCTGATTGCTCCTGCTGTTTTGGCGTGTATGTAAGACCTGGCTGTTCCGTCAGGCTTTGGGCGAGGGGTAGGGGTGAGGTGGGGTTTCCCCCACATGTTGTGTTTTTAAATTGTTTTAATTTTTAAAAATTGTTTTTATTGAATGCTGTTGGCTGCCCTGGGCTGCCCTGAGGGCAGGAGGGGTGGGATATAAATAAATAAATAAATAAATTGTCCTGACTGGCCCAGACCTGTGGCGTAGATTCCACCAGGTTGATGGATTTCCGAGTAGTAGGTCCATAATGCACTAGGTATCTGTCATTAAGCAGAGAGTAATTTCAGTGAACACTGGCCAGTCAGTGCTTAATTTATTTAAAAAACAATAAAAATAATTTTAAAAAATGAATTGCTAGGGCCCAAGCCTGTCCCAGAAGCCACACCTCCTGACCCAGAGTTTGTCAGAGCAGGGAAATTAACACTTTTCTCCAGCTAGCTTCCCAGCCACTGGTTTATATTCTGCCTCTCTACAGCAGAATATAAACCGTTCTTGTGATTTAATCTATATGATGACCAACACGGGTAGGAGAAGAATGTCATTAATGAAAGCCAAATAAACCATCCAGATTTTTTTCTAGCTTTCATTTCCAACCCCCTCAAAGGCCTTTATCTGGTCTTTCACACAAATGCTACTGGTAACATTTCCCAGGGCTCAGCCTTGAAGCCCTCCCACCACTAAATTAAGACCTGCTGGCATGTAGAGGTGGCCCCAAAATGGGGCTTTCACATTCTCATTTTAGAGAAATAGTGTGAGTTATTGCATGACATGTGGAATTGTAAATCGAGGCACTCATGATTCCTAGTCTGGTTCCTGTGTTAAACTAAGGATAACTTGGAGGTTAAACACTGTGCTGTAGGTCTGAATCATTATTTATTCCCATTGGCAAATGGGGGAATTGATGGCTTACCTTAGAAGCATTTTTGAGAGCATTAATTTGTTAACATTTCTACAACACTTTGGACAGAGTAGTTATATTAATTCTAAGTACATTATTCTTTTCTGACATGTGTGTTGCAGATATAAGCAGAGAGAACTGTGTTAGCAGAAATAGCTGTTCCTTCCCTAAAGTGCAAGAAATGAAGAAAATATTAAGAAGGTAGATTCAAACTTCCAGTGTAGACACTTGTTCTTGCTTTGCCTGATTATAACCAGGGCAAAGACTTTCATGGGTAGCAACATTAAAACTTTCAATGAGTGCCCAATGAATACATGGATCCCTCCAATGGATGAGGAAATGCAATCTGCCCTACAGGCCTGTTGAGAGAAATTTGGGATCCTGGTTCACTCTGGTAGCTGGAGACCAGCTAGAAACTTAGGGTGACCATACCTCCCCTTTAAAAGAGGACGCTTATGAAAAGTACATGGTGCAGGACTGCACTGCAACCAATGCAGCCCTACAACATGTGTTTCATAAGTGTCCTCTTTTAAAGGGGAGGTATGGCCACCTTATAGCAACTACTTCTAATCCTTTTTATCCTCACCTCACTATCACCTAGTGACTGGCCGAGTCAATTTCTGACAATTTCACAAATGCTAGCTGCAGTCCTCTCCAAGCATTTGGTATATATCAAGTCTTACTTCAGAAAATAAATTCTTGCAATTGTTTTTTTTTGGGGGGGGGGGGCTGGTACAATTATGTTCCCATTCCTCCTTTCTCATGAGCCCTGCTCATTGTGCAGTTCTAAGCACAATGGTTCACAACATTGCTACATGATTCCATTTTGAGACTTCAATATAATCCCGTGACTCCAGCAAGCCAACCACCTGCAAAGTGTATCAAATAACAGTCAATCCCACTTGGGGTCTTTACGGTTTGGGAGCCTCAGCCCTATTAGGAAATATATTAATATAGCCCTATTAATATATATTAGTGTTGTCATCAAACTTTATTGTGATAGTAGTAATAAAACAAGACACCGAGACTGATACAGAAATGAGTATACCAAGTCGGATATGTGATCCAGTCCATTAATCAGGGTCCTTCAGAGCAGCCTTCCTCATTTTAATTGCTAAGGCACACAATTTTGCCACTTGCATTGTTATATTAGGATCTGAATCACCTAATAATGCCACCAGGGCCTCATGCTGCTTGCATGGCCCCAAACCAATGATTATAGGCGCTAGTATTGAAACACGAATTTCTCCATAAATGCAGAAATCAAAGATAATGTGTATTATGGATTCCTCTACAACTGCAGATGGCACTAAGCTAAATCTTACTGATGTAAATGCCACCCTCTTTGTGACCAGTTGGGTAATGTAAATAAATAATAAGTACCAGTGGGTTGAAAAACAAAGGGTTTATATACCTCTGCAACCCTTTGGGCAGTACTGGCTTCCTTCAGGATTTGTCTCTCTTGATCCAAGATATGAGATTTAATTAAACTAAATGCTTTGGAGCGCATCATAGATGATAGATATATGCTAGAGAAACCCAAACGGGCTAGTCTCTGTGTAACGTTATTTTCCCAAGCCCCCCCTCCACTATAGAAGAAAAGGCTTTATGTTGAAGGCCTGCAGATTCACCATAAAACAGATGCAACTGATATTTTAAGATAGCCAATTTAGCTAACAAGGCCACCCAGGGTATACCAGTTTCAGCTCTCAACAGGGCTATAGGAGTGCATTTAGGGGTGTGCAAAATGGATCTTTAAAAACATAGTGTGTGTGTGTATATATAGAATATACTATTTTATGAATGCTTAGATCTGTGGAATGGTACTGTGTCCTACATATGTGATTTGTCGACGCACCCCCCTCCAAAGAAGACGAGGACACAATATATGGGTTTGAACGGCCGCACTCTTTATTAATTATCCCAAAAAAGGGGGAAGAGGTAACCCTCCCACTTCCCCCTTTGAACTGGGGTCCTTTCAATCTCTTATCCCTAACTGTTAACCTTCCCAACAGGAGGTTCCCCTATTGTGCCAGGCATTGTCCTGTTTGCCTGGTGCCCTCCTCTACCGTCTTCGGGTTAAGCCCTAGGGGAATCCTCCTGTGCCCTATCTTAACCAACTTTTCCAACTTACACCCTACCCCTACTACCGGTTTAACCGGGCGAGGGCGGGTTGTTCGCACCTATCCCCTCGCCCACCGAGGCGGGGGGTTTAAACAACAAGGAAGAGGACACCGTAACCTCCTGTTTGGTGCATGGTCCGCCCAGCAGGTTCGGCCGCTCGTCTCTCACCCTTGGGCTGGCCATGCAGTGGGCCGCACTGAGCGGCTATGTCTGGCCAATACCCATCTCTTAAGGAGATGTTGCTACCCTATGCTATCCTAACCGTTTCAACTTTTAACCGTTGGCCTGAACTCAGCCTACCGCCAAGAGTGCGACATTTCGGCCTAGCACCAGCAAATTTGCCTCCTCATCCTCTATTCCAATTAGGTTTATCACTCCGGGAAAGGCGAAAAACCCCTCGCCGTTATGCCAATTTGGTTCAGGGAAAATTCCTTTCCGGTCCTAATTCGCAACCAGTAATTACTCGGAGTGTTGCCCATAAGAGGGATGGGTGGGTGGGTGGGTGCACGTCCTGACTCCCCGCTCCCGCCTGGCCGAATAAGGCAGAGAGCGGGGATTTCGAAGATGGCGCCCGGGACTTTCGACTCTCGCGAGAGTCCCGGGCGCGCTCCTAACATGGTTGCCAGGGCAACCAAGGCCTGACTCCCCGCCCCACCCTACAGCGGCCACTCCTTTCTCGCCTCCTTTGGCTGGGAGGGGAAAGGGGCGCCGCCAAACCCCCGCCGCGGCAATCGCGGAGGGGACTTGGTGCATTTTTATAGGGCTAAAGGGGGCTGTTTGATCCCTCCAGCTCTACAGATTTTTAAAGGGAAAGTTATCCCTCAGATGCTGTATGGTGTGTAGATATGGGGGGGAGGGGCTAGCAGCCGAAGACCACCCAAAATTTGTTCCTCCGAGCATTACTGGGGACTCCTCCCTCCTCTGCACTAGCCTTACTGTGGTTAGAGTTGGGAGTCAGATCAGTGACTTGCAGGGCAATGCTGGCTCTGTTGCTGTATTGGCTTAAGGTTGCGCATATGACTGCTAGGTCCCTGCCAAAGCTTTGTTTGACAGAGAGATTGTCCCTTATAGGGTACGGTAAAACAGACTGGTGGTCAAGAGTTCAATTTAACATACGTCAGTTGGGTTTCTCGGTTGATTTTTTGTTGTCAGTCCCTATATGAGAAGCAGGACGGCTGCTTAGACAGAGGGTCAAGGACATAGACATCCAGACGTCTGAAGCCATCATGGCCGGTTCTAGGGTATCCCCGTATTATAAGTATTGGGCGCCCGGTCAAGGCGAGGCCCTGTATCTGCAGAAAAGGATTAACCCTGACCATAGAAGGGCATTTACGGTCCTTCGTTGCTAATGAACGCACTCAGCTGTTACCTTAGGGCGGTATAAGGGGACTGCATACAGTGACAGGGTGTGTATCTGTACCACCGGTGAGATCGATACTATACATTATATTTTATGTTGTCCACTTTTTGGGTGAGAGAGTCAAAAATTGTTCCAGTCACTGCACTTGAGAGAATGTACCCCTCAAAAACAGTTACTGATTAACATCCTGAATGATGTTAGAGATTATGTCACAAAGGCAATGGCCGTTTTTGCTTTAGCAGCGGCTAAGATTTGTGAGAGCATACTCCCCATGTAGAAGTGGTATAATTATCTGCCATATCGGATGTATTTAATTAATTAATTAATTAATTAATTTTTATTTATACCAAGACTTTTATCCCGCACCCTCCTGTACTTCGGCAGCTCGGGGTGGCGCACAACATAAAACATAAAATAACAATAATAAAACCATCTAAAATACTACAATATATAAAATGGACACATAACAATTCCAGCAGCAAGGCAAATAATCCCCACCCCTACCCCACCCTACCTACCCCCCTCCCCAAAGTCCTGGTGGAACAACCAGGTCTTACAACATCTATGAAAAGAGGGGAGGTCTGGAGACAGAAGGGCCTCCAGTGGGAGGGAATTCCACAGCTGATGTGTGGCTACTGAGAACACCCTCTCTGCTGTCGCCACCCGACATACCCAGGGGACTTCGAGCTGGGTGACCCTGGCTGACCTCAAGGGCTGTGAAATGACCTGAGGCCTGAGGTGGTCTCGCAGGTAAACAGGACTCAAGCCGTTTAGAGCTTTGTAGGTCATAACCAGCACCTTGAATTGGGCCCAGAAGACAATAGGCAGCCAGTGAAGAGTACAGAGCACAGGTGTAATGTGCTCACGATGGCCCGTCCCCGTTAGGAGGCGGGCCTCTGCATTCTGCACCAGCTGCAACCTCCAGACCGTCATCAAGGGCAGCCCCCATGTAGAGCGCGTTACAGTAGTCCAGTCGAGAGGTAATGAAAGTATGGATAATGGTGGCCAGATCCGAGCCTGAGACAAATGGCTGCAGCCGTTGCACCAGGTGTAATTGGCAAAATGCTCCCCTCACCACAGCCTCCACCTGACAATCCAGGCAAAGTTGTGGGTCAAGGAGCACCCCCAGACTACGAACTTGAGCTTCCAGAGGGAGGCAGACCCTGCCAATGATGGGAGCCCCCCCCCCCCC
>QEPC01013194.1:15050-28863 GCA_003113815.1 Sphenodon punctatus | reverse complement strand
CTGAGTTCTCCCTGCCAGGAATGAGCGGAACCATTCAAGAACAATTCAACTCACCCCAGCCCGGTCCCGCAGCCTCACCAACAACAGCTTGTGATCAACTGTATCAAACGCTGCCAACAGATCCATAAAGATCAAAATTGAGGATCTGCCCTGATCCAATTCATGGTGCAGGTCATCAACCAAGGCCACGATTGCAATCTCTGTGCCAAACCCAGGGCAAAAAACAAACTGTGAGGGATCAAGAAAACCGACCCGGTCCAGATGCCCCTGTAACTGCAGGGCCACCACCCGCTAAATAGCCTTCCCTAAAAAGGGAAGGTTAGAGACTGGCCGATAGCTGACCAGGACGTCAACGTCCAAAGATGGCTTCTTGAGCAGAGGCCACACCACCACCTCTTTGAGATGGCTTGGCACCCTGCCTTCCCTAAGGGAGGCATTGACCATTCTTGCCAGCAACAATCCTAATGTCTCCTGGCTGGCCTTCACCAGCCAGGACGGGCGCGGATCTAATTCACAACAGGTGGCCTGAATTTATCCCTTCTACTCTTAGAGGGTACAAGTTGTATTGCATTTATTGCCTATCTGTTTTATTTTATGTATTTCTTTGATATGGCCAGATGGCTAATTCAGTAAACTAGATTTGGATTTGGCTACTGTGTCCAGCCCCACGCTGTGCCCCACTGCCAGCATGATTGGCAGCCAATGGCGGTTGCCATGACAGCCAGTCATAGCGGAGGTGGCTCGGCCCAGCAGCCTAGAAACAGACATGCAAGTTCCGGGACAGCCCACTTTGCTCCAGTTGGGCGGGACCTATCCTGAGCTGTTACCTTGGTTTGTTGCAGAGGTGATAGTCTGGGCTAGCCATCAGCATATCCTGGGATACCCCGGGTCAACATCTGGTGGCTAGGAACTAAGCGTGACAGCTGCCCACAGTGCAAAGTGGGCCTAAGTGGGCCTCTGTCATGTCTGGTTTTACCCCAAGTTGCTGGTTATTGCTATTGCCCTAGTTTTTTCTTCTCCCTATTGTTTTTCATGCTCATTTGTTGTGTCTTGTTTCAAATTAGATTGTCAGCTAGACAGAAAGTAGTAACCTTGCCTACCTGGTTTTTGTACAACATTCTGCACAAAGGGTAGGCCTTATTGCGGCTTTCAGGTCATACTGAGGTATAGATAACAAATTGCGTACACCTCTGGTCAGCATGAAGTTTAGAGTTCTCTTTTCAAATACTGAATGAATGTTTTTATATTGAATGTTTGCATTCCATAAAGCTGGGGTGGGCAATGTTTTTCCCTCCCAGAGACCACTTTTAAAATTAGTACAAGCTGTGAGGCCTGCACAGGAGTTGGGACGGGAGCATTAAAGGGGAGCGTTCAGGAAGAAGAGAGTTCAGATTATGGGTCAATGCCATGGATCTGTTTTTGTCCTTGTGTGCATATCCTCATCCCTGCTCCCTTCCCCTGAGCTCAGTCCTTCAGAACTTGGGGGCAGGAGCGGGTTTCAGGAACTGGAAAGAGGCCAAACAAAAATTAGTTTCAGGATGCATTTGGCCCCTGAGCCTGAGGATGTCCACCCTTTCCATAAAGCTTTGAAGTTAAGTGGACTGAGCAGTCGGACAGATATCCTGTCACAGTCTATCTGGATATAATATGACGGGTATTAAAGTACAAGTGATTGGGATTCATTTTCTACATCAATAACATTTGTGAGTGTATAAAATCATGACCTTTGGGTCCCATAATATGCACAGTGACCACTAGATGGCAATATAACCCTGTGCAAAAACTGTCTATCACTAAATCATGAATTTCTATTCCGGAAGACTTTAGAAGATTTTATGAGGTATTAGCTGTACCCAACAGTACTTTATTTGCTTGTTCTAATATGGCTAATATTCCCTTTCCATTGAGATCAAATTAAACTGTTGTTGTTGTTTTTGTTCGTTGTTATTTTTGCCAGGCCTTATTTGTCTTGTTCTTTTTCATTAATGCCTGTGAATCTAACCTAGCTGTAGTCTGTCCCTCATGTCAATACTATAGCTGTATGAACATTTGGCCAAAAGTTCTTAGTTTAGGTTTAGCAGTTTAGGTCCTCCTTCCATTGGACATTAGCACAACAGTCTCATTATATCTTTCCTGTGTATTTCCTTCAGGATTTTATAAAGCACAGATGTCCCCTTCATATTTTCTCCTTTTTTGATAACTACAAGTCAAATTAATAGCCTAGTAATATTTGGGGACAGAATGAGGCTATGTTAAATATTTCTGTTCATCTATCTATCTGTCTACCATTTGTCTTCTAAAAGCTATTTTCCTCTCTCGGTGACTTTATGCTAACACATTCTGTGACTGCATCTCACATCCCTATGAATTACTCTGTTCAAAGAAGTTTCAGACTTTGGAGACGGGGGCATTATTCCTTACCTTGTTCCTCCACTGATGCAACTTCATTGAAATTATAGGCTTACATTGGTGTCAAATGTGAGAAATCCAAGAGTGAGGCAGGGTTCATTTCCCTTGCTGTCTGTACCTTGCAGTGATACTACATAAATGTCTAACATACAAAATGTTCATACCTGATTCATGTAAAATCTTGATAATTATATTAGTGATGATAATACATGATCATTCTACTTGGTGTCAATAGTAGTAACAGGTCAAATTCTATGTCATTTAACAGGAGTCCCTTTCAAACTAAATGTTTGACTCAAGCCATCACTGAGACCTATAATATGCACACTTAAGGTACTAGAAAAGGTCTCTGTTTACTACTATTTTTTCTTAGTAGCACACACTTCAGGTAAATAAGTATTGGTAATATGGGAACACAATTCAACTTTACTTGGGGAAAGGAAACCTAATTGGCTAGTTGAGACATCCAAAAGATGTGGCTTGTACCATCCTATCTCAGCCCATTGAGAACAAGGGCTACCCTCAGCAGCAGCATCACTACTGGGCAAGCTTTGTCCAACAGACTTGCAGCTACCCCTCGGCCAGTTTGTGGCATTCTAAAGCTATGGCAAGGGCTCATGCACAAGTTCAAATCCCATGGGTTTTCCCAGAAGACAATGGGGTTTCAGACTCTTCTAACCTTTGGACTATTGATAAATCCCTATCTGAATAGCTGCCTTTTCCATTTCTCACCTTGGGGAGTTGGAGATGGGTGACCTGATCCTAAGACCTGTGGATGTACACGTGGGGAATGTATGCCGCATGCATACATCAGCACACAACCCACGTGCACACATGAGCATGCAACCTGCGTGAACCACCCATCATGGGGACTGTGGCATATTTGCAGATGGCATGGAAACCACATGGAATTCACATGTGTGTATGTGCACATGCGTGGACATGTGTATGTTGTGCACACAGGGGTTCTGGATCATGCTCAAAGTAGTTCAGATTATATCCTTTATTGGACCAACTTGTGTTGGTGAGTGTGGGCAAGCTTTTGGACCACACAGGGCCCTTCCTCAGGCATGGAATAAGTCAGAACTATATACTCAGCAAAACCCAGAAGATGGAGATGACTATCTGGCTATGAAAAAGATCAGGGGAGAGGGATGGGATAACTCCCTCCCACCTGAATTTTTCATAAATATTTTATATTTAGTTACGTATAAGATCAATTACTATAGAATTCCATTTACAAAATTCTAGTATGTATAATATCAGCACATAACCATATTTAATAGTATATTAACTGCTATACATATTCTCCTTTAATACATTATTTTCTTTTTTCTTGCTACAAATTTCTTTACACACAACAGGCTATTTGGGGCACTGGCCCTTTAAATGTTTAGCAGCACCAGCAGAGAGAGTGCTGGTGTTAGTTGAGGCTAGAGGCTGAAATAAAGAGGAATCATGCCTGAATGCCTCACACCTGGATTTGGGCATGGCTAGACCAGCCCAAAGCTTAAGATTCTGAACTGGAACTGAGAGAGGGGGGTGACAAGGAAGAAAGAACATCTGGGGAGAAGCTCAAGGGAACCTTCCAGGTCAACAGGCAGAGGAGAATAAATCTCTGCCTATGAGGGACTGAGCCAGCCCATAGTCAGTAGGTGACCCCTGGTGAAAGGAGCACCTTGGCCAGAAGGTTGGTGCCTGGCAAACTGTCTTTGAGGACTGGGAACACCAAATAGAATCATGAGTCTGAACTGTATATCAGAGTAAAGGCATGAAAAACCGAGAGATCTAGTGTGGAGTGACTCTTGGGCATCACCCTGCCAGTACTCACCCTTAGGAACGTTCTAACCCTGTTACATCTGGTGAAGAATGCAGGCATCCCTGGACCATGGGGCGACCTCTGATGTCTACCGGGGGTGCCTTCTTGGAGGTCTCCCAGGTGAACCGGGGGGGACACGATGGAGAGTGCGTTCTCGGTGGCCACACCATGGCTGTGGAACTCCCTCCAAGAGGAGGGTCACCTGGCTCCCAGCCTGTTGACCTTTCATCGGGCCTCTTCATCTGGGCCTTTGTGGGAGGCGAGAAATAAGGGTGGATCTTTTTACCGGTGGTTTTACTTCCCTGTGGTTGTTTTTATTGTCTTAGTAATCCCTTTATGTACTGTTTTTATATATTGTTTGTTTGTTTTAAATATTTTGTGAGCCACCCTGAGCTGTTGTAGGGCTGGAGGGAGCAGGATATAAGTTATTGAATAAATATAAATCCCCTGATGGAGCCATAGGTGGTCCACACAGGGAGGAACGTACACCTGGGAGTGGGATAGAGGAGTGCACCTGGAAACTCCCTAGGCAGGTCAAGCTACAGAGGAGTGTGTCCTTGCAACTCTTTGGATTAGACCTTCTCTCTGAGGTCGAGCTGAGGGGTAACGGAGGAAGTGCACCTGTGTGAGCTCCCTTGTGAAAGGTTGAGTCAGGTACTGAAGATAGATATGATGAGTGGCATATTGTACCCACTGCTGGGGCAGCAGAGGATATCATGGACCCAGAAGATGGAGAGATCCTTAAGGCAGGATTTCCAAAGCTTCCAGGAGCACCTGTGGGGCATGGTGCAGGAGAGGCTGGTCAAGTGAGAGTCAGGTACTCCAGAAAGGCACCCTCATGAGACCACCGAGCTGGGAACAATGAAGGAGAGGTACCTGGGAATGGAGGTATCAGGGACTCTAAGGGTGTGTAAAGACTCTGGTAGATTGCTATTATTGTGGGTACTGGGGTCATGTGTGGAGACTTTGCTCCTCCTGGACTTATAATAATGGAAGGACTCTGGGAATTCAAAAAAGGGTAAATGCTAGTGAAGCTTGGAGGTTGCAAAAAAGATGCTGGTGTTGTAAAGAACAGGGACATCTGAGATGGGCTTGTCCCAAAAGAGGAAAAGGGGACAGCCTGAATCCAGATGAGAGGATGGGATAGAATTTAGGGAGCCCAAAGGGGAATGGAACCATAGGTTTTGTCATGTACTACACTAGAGACCCTAGGAAAAAGTGTTGCTAAACATATGGGTACTTACAAAGGGCTTGCCCTAGAAGGGAGCCCTAGGGGGACTGTCAAAAGCCTGCATTGCAGTCCCCTAGGAAAATAGAAAGAGAGGATCGGGATCCAGAGGCACCCAGACTGGGGAAACAGTGGGTGGGGCAGGGAATCTGGATTGAACTCACAGGGTTGATACTGAATGGGTTATTCAAAAGAATGTGGAGGCAGCTAAAGAAAAGGAATACCTCCAGAAGGAGCTAGAGGAACCTGGGACTTCCCAAAAGCATATGGGCCCTGAATACTGCTATAAAACAAGAGGTAGCAAGCTTAAGAGTGGCCATCGGAGTGACTGGTAACTGTTGTTTGTGGGGGAGGAGCAAAAGAGTAGGGGCTGGACAGGGTTCTATATGGCTTCTGAAAATCTGGGGGACATATGCTCTCCCCTTGCCCCCCTTCCCCAAGTTGCCTATGAGAATAGTTCTCAAAGAGTCCTGGGAGTTAGAGGATGAACAAAATTGGGACACAGATAAGGAAAAGCAGGAGGTAGCAACCCTAGAGTGTGCCCAATAGATAGAAAAGGAAGGGCTAGGGAGTGGGGTGAGCTTGATACCCTGCTCCAGCAGCAGGCTGATCGAATGGAAAAAGTGGTGGAACAGCAAACAGTATTAAACAGGTGTTTGTAAGGGCTTGAGCCCTTTTAGAGTAAAATCTGTGGGGTTGAAGTCCCCATAGCTGAGAGTCCTGGGAAAAGGATATGAAGAGAGAGAGTAGTAGTTGAATAACAGCTTCATGGATTAGAGACTCATAATATACGGTCCCAGGAATGGGAGTTGGGAAAGGCTGGGTGGGCCTGGCTCCCACACCTTTTTGAAGGAAAGGAGTGTCTTAAAGGATTAAGACTGGGGGGCTGCTGATCCCTATGAAAGGGCACAGGCTAAGGAAGAGCTGGGGGGGGGGGCTGCTCCCAGGCTGACATTAAAGAATTATATAAGTATGAGAGGCATGGGCTGGCTAGATGGGGAGGGAGGAGGCCAGACTGAGGGGGTTAGAATCCCCTAGATGGGATTCGAGTTCCCTAAATTTGGAGCAAACTGTAGGCTTGGTCTGGCTGTATGGAGATGGTGCAGGCCAGAATCCAGGGGTTAAGTTCCCTGATAAGCTGTGAGTAGAATTGGAGTTCCCTAAATTCCTAATTAAGATTCCAAGACTACACAGTTTAGGTGATAATAGTCTGGGATCACAAATGTAAGGCGAAACCTTGGGGGTGGGAAAAAGGGTAACTTTGGGTCCCTTAATTGGCATTGGAAAATGTGTATGGTTCTGTATATGGTACTTGCAGCACCTTGCCTAGAGGACTGAGTTAAGAAACTGGGTCTACTTTGAGTAGCCTGTCCCCACAAGGGGGAGGGGTGTAGCAGGGAGCATGTGATTTAGGGCACTAGTCTTTTATGGGGATAGCACCAACAGGGACACATGGGAAGAGCAGGAGGTAACAACCTCTGAGAGAGATCGAGAGAGAGAGAGAGAGAGATCCCAATGGATAGAAAAGAAAGGGCTGGAGGAGGGTGCTTGCTACCCTGCTCCAGCAGACTGCTCTAATGGAAAAGGTGCAGGAGCAGCAAACAGTATTAAACAGGTGCATGCAGGCACTTGCCCAGCAAGGGAGGGAACAAGGAGAAAAGAGGTTCTCAGGGAATTGTGAACATGGAATATTAGGGTGACCACTTACCTATTCTTCTTACTCATCCATTATTCTTATAAGTGGAAGACTATTGTGTCCATATCAAAACTTCTCAATGATTTCAATATTTCTGTAGTATTATTTTCCTTTGCAAGATAGACTATTGTGTGTACTTTGGGATAGATACAAGGAAGGACCTGTTTTTGCAACGTATGTTAAGTCTTCCATTATTTGATATGCAATTAAACGTTTTCTCCACAGTGTTCTACAGTAGAATCCACTGCAAACAACTCTTCTTTGAGAGTGAAGCCCCAGCTTTCCCTTCTAATCTATGTACATGGCATTTGGGTTATGGAGCAGACAAAATTCAATGGAAAGTTTGCTAGAACTACTTGGCTCTGAAACACAAAGTAAATTACAGGGAGAGTTAGGATTTGAATGAGGAGAATCTTGCTAAAGCTACTTTATTTAGTTATTTATTTTAAATCAACATTTGAAGGAATGTTCAAAGTCTGGTACTTCAAAGGAGAGGGGAAATATTTTTCAAAATTGGGGTTGGAGGCATGGGTGGAAAGGCGGAAGGGTTATGGCCTGACCCCTCTGTAAGAGGGAGGGGTTGGACGATGAGGGGTGGGAGCAATATTATAATTTTGAATTGAGTTTTAAATGTTTTGTAACTTTTAACTGAGTCTCTGTATTGTCTATGCATGTTATTTTTTTGTGTTGATGTGGGGTCTGTGTTTTTTATTTCTTGTAAGTCATCCCAAGTCCTTAGGAAGAAGGGTGAGGTGTAAATAATAATATAATCATTAATAATCCTCCCTCCCACCACTCACCCCGCTTCATTTTTGACCATCTTTACGTTCTGGATGCTCAAAGGGAGGCCAGCAGAGGGCCACATCTGCTCTATCTTGCCGTATAGTCCACGGCAGGGGAGCCACATATTGATATAATTTAAAGAATTTTGTGCACATGTTGGGGGTAAACACGGCTCAGCATGATTTCTTCAGAGCAAATCCTCTTTCTTCAGGCTTTGCTCATGTTTTCAGCATTTGGAAGCTCAATAAAACTGTCATACTGTTTAACTTGACAAATATAAATAAATTACATCAGGCAAGTTAAACAATCAGCCAGCTCAAATAACTGTACTTTGTCACTTTTGTTCAAAAAAGATGTAATTGCATGGAAGTTTGATCATGCTTTATAATACATTTGGAGTTGCTTGCTTACCTGCTTGTGTCTTCTGTTGCTCTGTAGTTTGAAAGAGAGCTATGAGTTATTGTTCTGATAATCCCCAAGAGAGACTTATAAGATCAGAAGATCAAGCAGCACTTGTTTCCTCAAGAATCTACCTAAATCTCAATGTCAGATCAATACTAAAGATTAATGAAGATTATTAATTAATGCCAGGCTAAGCATGACACCCAATTACTAAACAATAAACATGCATAGGTTTTCCCCCCAAACAATCTTCATTTCTTTTGTTGCCCTCTAATATAAGGAAAACTCACTTCTTAACACATAACAAACCCAGCTGGGGCTTTCTTGCTGTCTGCTCCTAGAGCAGAGTTCTACATGAAATGAATGTTTGTACAATTCATGGATTGGTACGTTACTACAGACTATACATCAGTGGTGGGCAAAGTTCTGAACCCCAAGATCCTGAATACCAAAATGTTCTTATGTCTGAGTGTAACAAGACACTTAAGAACATAAGACGTGCCATTCTAGGTCAGATCCATGGTCCATCAAGCCCAGCACCCTGTCTTCAACAATGGCCAGTAGCTCAAGAGACATACAAGTACAGGTCATGGAGGTGTGATCCATCTCCTACTAACCACTCCCAACTATCATTAACCAATAGACAATTATGGCTCTATCATCTAAGAATGTATCTAGTTTCTGTTTAATGTTAGTTATGGTGCTGACTTTCACAGCCTCCTCTGGCAATGAGTTCCACAAGTGTATTGTCTGCTGAGTGAAAAAAAGTACTTCCTTTTGTTCATTTTAAATCTGCTGCCATTTAACTCCAGAGAGTGTCCCCTTGTTCTCTGATTATACATAAATCAATACATTCTTTATTTGTTTAAAGCCATCGGCCACCACAAAATATAAATAACAGCAGTTAATATAATACAGTAGGTAAAACCATTATATAAGGAAGCCATTAAGTAAATCCCAAAATGTGAGAGATCAATCACAACCTTGGGGTTGTCTAACCACATCCGATTTGAGCTTAATAACAGCAGCCAGGAATTTAGCTACCTGTAGGGTGACAGCTGGATCCTGCCTGGAAAGGAAATAAACCAATGCATCACCTTGAGAGCAGGGCTTCATATCTACATTGAATGGGGCAAGATAATCGGATCTAGGGGTTGAATAAAATGAACAGTCAAAAAGAACATGGAAGAATGATTCTATGGAACCCTGATTACAACTCAAACAGATCCTCCGATCATACAGAATCCCCTTCCATCTGCCTTCAGTGACTGACAGTGACAGCTGTAGGAAGGAGGCTAAATCTTGCCAATGTAAAAGCCCTTTTATAAATCCAGCAAAGAAAATAATTCAAATAAGGGGCACCAGCAGTGACAATTGGGAATGACTTATATACCGGGGAAATTTTGGGGGTATTAATAGCAGCAACCAAGGACTGCCTCTCTTGGTCAAAAACACACTGTTTAATTAAAGAAAAAGCACTTGAAAGGGGCAAGACAGCTCTTATTGTGAGAAAGGGCAAACAACAGTCCTATTTACTTTTTCCACACCACTCATGATTTTATAAACTTCTCTCATATCCCCACTTAATCATCTCTTCTCCCAGCTCAACAACCCCAACCTGTTGAGCCTCTCATACGGAAGTCGATCCATCACTTCTATTATCCTTGTTGCCCTTCTCTGAATTTTTCAATTCTATTATATTTTTCCTTAGATGGGGCAACCAGAACTGCTCACACTGTTCAAGATGGGATTGTACCAAAGATTTCTACAGCGGCATTGATACTTTCCCCTTTTATTTTCTATTCCTTTCACAATAAGGCCTAGCATTTAGTTTGCCCTTTTGACTGCTGCTGCACACTGAGCTGACGTCTTCAAGGAACTATCCACAATGACTCAAAGTTCCTTCTCCAGAGTGGTTACACCCAAATTAGAACCTGGTACTGTGTACGTAAAGTAAGGCTTATTTTTCCCTATCTGCATCCAACCTTGCACTTATCAACACAGAATTTCATTTGCCATTTTAATGCCCATCCACCTAGTCATGTGAGATCCCTTTGTAGTTTCTCACAATCTGCCGGTGTCTTAACTATCTTGAATAATAGGTGTCATTTGTAAATTTAGCTACTTCTCGCTTTACCCCCTACACATGCATAGTTGTGTTGTGTGTACACACAAATCTCTCCTGCTTCATGATTATTTGGCAGAGCTGGTGATCTGCAGCCCTGGCTGCTGAGATTCGGAGGAGCAGCTGCATTTCAGCTGCTGAAATTCAGGTGCAATAAAATAAGACACAGGACTGGCAGTGTGGGACACAGGACCAACCCTGGCCGAGATCCACCTTTGAACTGCCCAAGACAGAGCCACATGCAGCTCCTGAGTCACAGTTTGTGCACCCCAGCTATACACTGAAGATTTAGACCGCATTCACACCTGATGGTGGCGTGGTTTGGAAACACCCGCAAGCCAAAGACGCAGGAGGAGTAGGAGTTGGATGCTGTAAGTACCATCAGTGCAAACAGGGTTCTGCCATGACTTTACTCATGAATGGCAGGGCTCAAACCCCAGCCCTGTCATTCGCGAGTGAAGTCACGGCAGAACCCTGTTTGCACCGGCGGTACTTCCAGTATCTGGCTCTTCCCTTTGCTGTGTCTTTGCTTTGCGGGAGTTGCCGCCATCTGGTGTGAATACGGCCTTAGGTTCTGGTGACTCTGAATTGGATCCCACATAGTTTACAGAAGCTTATCCTTTGGTTTCACTGCGCAGCCCACCCATTCTTTTTACTTCATTTCTTAGATTTAAATCTCATCACACATGTAGACACACCTCCAAGTGGTTCATGTACCAAAAACAACGATTATTTGTATGTGTCCATTAAAGTTATACATTTGTTAACCTCTGAACTACAGTTCTCTCATTGACATAGCATTGGTCATTGGCTAACAAGGGGAGGTCACAAACCAGAACCTAATCATGCATGTATATGCAGCTGACCAGTGCACTGATGATTGTCCCTACCATATGAACACACGATTGTCATCTTTCCCAATTTTACTGCAACTCCCACTATTTTAGGCTTAAACCCCTGACTTGTGATGGAATTGTGAGGATCTTAGATTTCTTTAAAATAAACAAACAACAACAACAACAACAACAAAATATATAATATAGAGCCCTTCTGGTCATGGACAGCTTGAATACATGACTGTAGTATACCCCAAAGGCTCAGAAACCAAAAGACAAATAAAACGAACTCAAAAGGTTTGGTTTTTTCATCTCATGATTTTTAAGACAAGCTTGTGACTGGGAGGCAGGGAATCTGACTTAATTTTGAATATTTGAATTTGGCTAGCCTGGACACTGATTATAGAAACACACTCTTACAGTATGCTCTTTTTCTATGTCCTTTCTAATTCCTCATATTTTTTTCACTAGGAAATCCAGTGTTACAGATACTTTTATAGTTATCCTAGGAACGTGTTATACGAGATCTGCCACGTCAGATAATCAGAGGTTATTACTTTGCATATTTATATCTGCCACAACAGGTAGGAAGTGGTTATTATAATGTATAGTTACTCATTCATAGTGGAGTACAGGAGAAGAAACCCAACCTGTACTTAACTGTTGTTTGTGTATGGTTGGATGGAGGTAAATGCTTTTGTAGTCAAAATGGTAGGTGTTACACAAGTTGTGCAGGTTAAGATACTTAAGTTAAATTGTTCACAACAAAAGTGGAAGCTATTCTGTGTGGTCTCTGATTTCTCTATATAATTATGTAGGTTGGTAAATGGAGCAGGAGGGACTTACTTTAATCCCACAATAGCAGCTGCAACACTATGTTCTTTCACACAAATGATTTTTACTATGTCTCTTTCATGAATTCTCCAGAGGGGCATCCAGAAAAAAAAAAACACAAGAAAGAGAAAAAGTCATTCTTGAAAATCTGTCCTAATGTTCCCATTAATTTGAATCCACAAATACTGAATTTGGGCCCAGAACCAAAACACATGTGCATTTGTTCCTCTTTCACTGCAAAATCCTTCAACACAAATCCGATTTGAAGGATCTATTTAGTTCTGGATGGCTGAAGTGCTAAAATACCTAATTGCTTTGCCACAGAATTCAGGCCAGCTTGAAGCTATGCTTCAGTGATGGGCCTCTACAGAAATCTCATCCCATTAGTCCCCTGTGATTTCCATTCGAGGCTCTTGTTCTTAGTACTTTGTTATTTCTACACTGTTATGTAAGGAGGAGTAACATTCTGTAGTTTGTCTCGTGTGGGCTTAGTTTTTCTGTTCCTCTTTATTTAAAGTTACACGTAGATTGTGATCCGATTGCTTAGGTATAAATGGGGAGCAATTCAGCTGGAACCAGTGGCACCACTCTGGATTTATGCTGGTGGGAATGGGACCTGATCCATAGAGGTCTGGGTTGTTTGTGTTTTAAAAAGTTTTAATGTTTCATTTACAATCAAGAGCTATGCTTAAAAAGACTGAACCTCTGAACATTTACAGGAAACTTGCCTAGTTTACTTATCAATGTATTGATTATGTTAAATGGTTTACACCAAGTGATTTGAGAGTTCTCTTTTTAAAAGTTAATATTTCCACAGCAAGCCATGTTCCCAGTTTTTCTTTAAGTTTGGGACAAGTCTGGTGTTAATTGTCATACTTAGTTAAAATGGCCTTCTACATTAAAAAAGCAGATAAAGAAAAAGGTCACACCTTTTCTAAAAGAAAAAATGTAAGGAGTACTGAATTTTAGGAGTGAAATAATTCTTAGACAACAGAGCTGTGTTCCTCAGGTACAGATCCTGTGACATTGCTTGTACAAGTAACTCCTTCTCAAACAAGTAGTTAATTTAATTATGCTGACATCCAGTCTTGTTGAAATCAAGGGCCACAATCCCAGCCCCTCCCCACACACGCTGTGTGCACAGATCCGATGCAGCTTGCCCACGCCACCATGTCCCTGTAAGAGTTTGTGCATGCACTCATGGGGCTTGAGATTGGCCCCATTGAGATTACCCTTGTGAATACAGGCTAGGACTACTAAAAGTTTTACAGTATCTTTCTAGCCTTCATAGTGCCGTCACCACCACCCAAAGGTGCACGGTAGATTATGATGGAATGTTGGAGACATGAGTACTATTTTTATTGCTGATATATTTGATCTTTGAATAGGGGAAAAGTGAATTTCACTATTTTATTTTTTGGATGACTGGATAATTTTCTAAATAAAAGAGCATCATTTTCCAAACTTACTTGCCATAGACTTAGGCTTCAGAGCACTTGTGCTGATGTGGCCTCAATGGCAATTTCCTTTGAAAAATCTAAGGATATTTGGGTTTTTATTTTTCTAGAACCTAGATAGAAGACTGAAAATAACTGAACACAGGGACACCACAGACTCGTCACGGATGCCTCCAATTCCAGGGGGCATCTCTTCCCTGTAATTAAGTTAAGCACATGTATCT